>JAWWEP010058663.1:0-10217 GCA_035582995.1 Sycophila quercilanae | reverse complement strand
ACAGTTAATTATTGTTACACAAAAAGTTTAAATAATTATTTTAAATAATATGCTTTTACTTTTGAGGATTATCAGCATGTGCTACTCCATCACCTTCGAGATCCATGAAAATTGAAGAAAAGAATAATGATAAAAGATTAGAATTGCTTTGATTGGTTCTCCTTGCTGTTCTTGGATTTGTATAAATATCTATAGAATCTGTAGGTGGGAGAGGATCATGAGATAAAACTGGGCCTTCATTCTGAATCTGCAAAAAAAACGAAATGATGGTATTTAGATTTTCTATTTTTAAGAAATCATAAAAAAATAATAGTTCTTAAATACCTCTTGAGTATTTACTGTTACATCTTTTAAATCTGAAATAATTAAGTGTCTTAAAATATTTCTTGGTAATTTTCCTTGATAACGCTGTTTTCTTTTAACTTCACAAAATTTAACATAATCATCTTTAGCATCTACTCGTTGCAAAACAATATGTACTTGCTTTTCAAGCCAAGGCAAAATTTCTGATTCTTTCCACAAATGAAAACTACGAGCTATATATAAAGTTTGTAGTTTTTCCAAAGCTGATGGTGTAGTAGATGTAGCTTTAGTCATAAAGAATTCGTGATTTGTTACCTATAATTATTATAATACTTTTGTTATTATTTTTATATATACATATTTATTTATTTATTTATTTATTTATTTATTTATTTAAACCAGTATGTATTACATTGTATATATTAATATTGAATTATTATTTGTACCTTAGAATCTGTGTGTATACTACATTTGTCCAGCAATGGTACTAAGACACCAGGAAACATAATAAGAGCATTTTGTAACAGCTCATCTGCTGTATCTTGGATTCCTAAATGAAAATGAGCTAGGGCTAAACTGTAAGCAATATTAGGAAGTTGTTGTAGATTCCTTGAATTTTCCCACAAATTACAGAATTCACGAAACCATTCGTACTCTTTAGATCGAACTGCATAAAAATCTATTAACAGCACAACTGCTAATGGATCCCCATCTGGATCCAAAGATAACAACAATTTGGAAAGTTCTAAACTAGTTCTGTTCATGAAAACATAATAATTTTAATTATATTATTAAGGTTTGATTAATGAGAAAGAATGTTATATATTGTTATACAAATTTACCTGTAACATGCTCTACCACCCAATAATACAAGATGTTTAAACAATGTTATAAATAAGGCACGATTTTGTTGCTTTCTGTAATCTAATCTGCAAGTAGCAGTTGTCATATTAAACAAGGGATGGAAAGCATATTCTAAGAAAAATAATGCTCTTTCTATCAAACTTGCAGCCATTGCTAATTCTTCGCCCATTTTACAAAGCTCAGCTGATTGCAGTAAAGTATCCACATGGTATGGGTGTGCATTTACAATGTTCTGTAACATTTATTGTTAGGTTACATTAATTAATCAAATAATTTTTCAATAATAGAAGTTCTTTTAAACGTACAATAATATTTTCTGAATTAACACTTTCTACTGCATTGATAAATTTTTGTTGAATTTGGCGATACGAAGGGCTGTGTTCATAAACGAAATATTGAACTCCATCACCACTCATGGTCCTATCTATGGTCATAGAAAGTCCAGACTTTGAAACAGGTAGCATAGAGTCTCTTACAGTTACTAACCATGTCTTTTTCAAATGTCCTGTTCGTCCCCTAGTTCTAGGTTTACTGAAAAAAAAAAAAACAGTTTTAATTTCCAGCTTTGTGAAAATTCATGAAAATTTATTTTTTTTTAACTTACTTTTGCTCCGCTTGAATAGTTCTACTACCAAATATTCGTTTTAATTCGTTATAAGCATTTAAATGTTTGTGTTGAACAACAAGGGTTTGCTCTTTAGATTTTGCAACAGCATGCAGTTGAGAACTATCTAATGAACCTACACTAGTGCTCGGAATTGGCTCTCCTAAAAGTTTATTTATTTGTTGCACTGTTCTGTCGATTTCATCTAAACTATCCTGATCATATTTTTCTTGATATTCTGAAACTTCTCTTGTTTCTTGATTATTTTTCTTTCTGTGTCTTTTTCTTTTCTTTTTACTTTTAGTTTTATTTTCTGTACATTCTTCGTCTTCTTTATCTTCAACTTCTGGTTCTTCAACTTCGTTCTCAGAATTTTCATTTAACTGATTTGCGGACAATAAAGAAATTTATAATTAATTTACAGGTATATAATTATAAATGTTGACGATAATTTTATTATAAAATACAAGAGTTTTACCAAATCAAAAACGTTAAAATGTTTTTTTTTTCTTGAACCAACTTCAGTGTCACTGGCTTCTGGTTCTGATTCTTCAAGATTTTCCTTCAAAGCAACATCGTTGCCATAGACTTTTTTCAAATATCTTGTAGACATTTTTTATGCATGTATCTATTCTTTACTTCTTGATGCAACTATTTATTAAGGTTAAAAACTAAAATTTTATAGAATTCACAGCACAACACAAATTCACTAAAGCAAATAGTAAAAACGATTGTATAGGCTCATATTAGCGTAACAATAAAACTTTAAAAGACTAGAAATAAATATAAATAAAAATATCACAATTCTTGGTAAGGCAGAAAAGACGGATTTCGCAATGGTGTGGTTTACATTCGACCAGCAGTAAGTCACTTCTATTGCGACGTAGTCAACTAAACTTTTTCCACAGCTGTTTTTTGTTGTAGTCACCAATTCAGATAATAGGTCCAGACTGATCTGACACGTGAGCGGACTTGAGAGTTAGTGAGTATATAGAATTATAGTAGTGCTAGTGAGAACTGAGAAGTTGAAAGCAGGAGGAAACGGAGCAATTTTGCCTGGAATAGTCAGGGTTGTCAACACATCGGACATCGCATTAATATTCTCGGTTGCAAACATGGCTGAGTCAGATTCGCGGCAAATTTAAAAATTAAGTGTAATGTCTATTACATTCTACGTTGTTTATTCTCACTATATTTATTATTGATTTATGCACGTGAAAATAAAAAAATATTGCAAGTTGTTTCGTTGACACCTTGTCGTTTAAGGTTATACTTATTTGAAGATTTAAAAGGTATTGTTGCATAAATCGAGCGCATGCATAAATAGGTAGCTCATCAGTATAATAAAATACAATGTATGCTTATGCAATCCATAATGAATGTGTCCCCACTCCAGTCTCCGCATCCATTCACCATCGCAGTTTGGACTTTGGAGTCGGTGCCAGTGCCAGTGTGCCACCT
This sequence comes from Sycophila quercilanae, assembly GCA_035582995.1. Taxonomy (NCBI): domain Eukaryota; kingdom Metazoa; phylum Arthropoda; class Insecta; order Hymenoptera; family Eurytomidae; genus Sycophila; species Sycophila quercilanae. The sequence continues at coordinate 6,985 of JAWWEP010058663.1, read as the reverse complement.
GCTCTCTGGGATCAAAGCTGACGCTCGCGAGAGGTGTCGATGTGTAGACACGTTCAGAGCGATGGATTCGCGTTGATAGCGGTGCTCCGTGCTCGCCTCCTAGAGACTGGGTAAACTACGTTAAGTCTGTACCCGAACGATGGATAAGCGCGACGTGTGGGAGTTGCCCTCTTGAGAGGCATCCGTGACTTCCTGAGTCTGCGAGGGCGTCGCGATGGAGACCGGTGCCGCGCCACCGGTCAAGCCCCCTCGAGGTATAAAACCCTCCAAGGAGACGGTGAGCGTATTTCTGACTTTACGATATACCTACCTTTTTGCTCTTTTTGCATCTTTTCTATTTGTTTCTTTCCTTTTATTTTAACCGCCAAAAGGAGCTGACTATTATTTTATTATTTGCCTTGACATTTCCGTTAACATGTTGCAGAGTGGTTTGTTGATATCTGTGATTCGTGCTCTCTCTGCGAGTGAAACCAATGAACAACGAGAGGTGGAGAAAGCAAAACTTGAAAAGGACTTTAAGAGGTGCGACCAGAGACTGGATGAACTTGTTTCTGCTCATGAAGAAGACCTCACAGAGGTTATGAAAGTAAGTCAAACTATTAATGAGTTTCCTCAGACACATTACATTATATAATTGTTGTTTAGATATTTGGCGAGTTGTCCGAAAGAGTTACAGCTGCTCGTGAAAAGATTCACTCGGTTAAAGAAAATTTGAATGCTTGTAAACAGTTGTTAAATTGTAGAAGAGAGGAACTAATGAAATTATGGTTGGAAGGAGTTGAACATAAACATGTTTTACAACTTTTAAATGATATGTAAGTTTAATCTTTTTATTCTTTTTTACATAGTATTATGTAATGTATAACAATGAATGATTTTCAGAGACACATTAAAAGAGATTCCTGCTAAATTGAGTAGCTACTTGGAGAAAAAGCATTATTTACATGCAACACAATTACTTGTTTCTGCCCTGTCAATGGGTGATGGTGTTTTAGAAGGAGTAGAAGCTCTGAGAGAAGTTAGAACTGATTTAGAGACTAAAAAGACAAAACTAATAAGCAAGTTATTAGAAGAATTAAATAAACATTTATATAAAGAACAATTAAAGGAGTTAGGATTACGACGACAAGGTTCAAATAGAGACTTTCAACGTGGTAATGAAGTACGCAGTTCAAAAGGTAGCAAAGTAAAGAGAAATTTACTTGATGTTACCATGCCAGGATATTTATCTGGTCAAGTTTCTAGGTATAAAAAATTTCTTAATAGATGCACTATATATAAATATTTATATCATTTAATGCATACTTCTTTGCAGAAAAACTAGCAGTGTAGGATTAGAAGATCTGAACAACATTGTAGAGGATGAAACTATTTTAAATCCAGAAGAAAATTCAGAACACTTTTTGGCGATAATTATTGAGTGCCTAGCATTGTTAAATCAAATTCCAGAAGCCATAGAAGTTTGTATTGATTTTTAAAACTATTAAAGAAAAATTTAAATGAAAAATTAATAACTTATTTTTCATCTTTAGGTTGTCAAAGCACAAATGCAAAATGAGCTTCTGAGAATTATTGAGAATGCTTCCAAAAATGTTAAGGAATGGTTAAACAAAGAACAATCCACTATAAATATAAAAATTATAAATAATGGAGAGTCGACAAGACAGTCACCTCTTATACAACTTCTGAATATAATATTTGAAAGATTCCAACAAGTAATCGCTTCTCACTCATTAGCTCTTTGCGGTTTTACTCAAGCAATAAGAAAACATAATCTAGAAGTGCCTATCTACGAGATGTCAGATGTTTGGAACAGTATTCAGGCAGTGGTAAGATGAAAATTAATTATTTAAATTACATTATTTTAAAAAAGGAATAATATAATTAAATAAACCTATTTTTATTATACAGTTGCAAATATTACTGACGGAGTACCTTGATGTACAAAATGTGGTCGATGGACCATTCCAAACATCTGTATCTTTAAATGAACAAACTAATGATATTAATGCCTATTTTACTAAAAAGAGGCCACAACGACAAAAGAACGGTTTATTGTTCAAGTTCGATTCAGCGACGCATCATACCATGTCTTTCAATAATTATCTTAAGGAACATAGATATAGCAGCCTTAGTTTAACAGTAAAAAAACTTTTTTTTAAATAAATTTAATTAAATGTGCAAGCAAGTAATTTTTTAATTTTTTTATTCCAGGATAAACAATCAAAACCTAGTAAAATATTAGTTTATAAGCCTGATCCCAATAATGTAACACTCATATTCAGGCCGATAATGCAATTTATTGATGAAGTAGAACGTGCTCTAGGAATACCTGTTGGGTGAGCAATTTTTCAAGCTTATATTGCTTACTAAATATTTAAAAATACTCTTCATAGAAGGCTTAAAAATAAAAGAATCGATTGTTAACTGATATTTGCATATAATTTCTTGTCCAGGAAAATAGTTTTTTTTTTTTTTGCTATGTTAATTTCTCGAGTAATTTCAGTCAATGAAATAAAACATTAATATTTCTACTTTGCAGAAGTCCAGCATGCACACTGAGCAATTTCTTAGCGGATTACGTAAAAGAAGTATATCTTGGAAGACACCACGTACTAGTTGTTACGACGATAGAAACAGCAACGAAGAGTTCAGATGCATGGCGCGCTACCACGTCTCCAGAACTCATGAGGGACCTTGAATTAATCAGACCATTATTGCAGGTAAAATTCTATAGAAATTGACGAATTTTTTTATAAAAATGTGAAATCCTTTTATTGTTGTTTTATTTACTTTTTAGAGTACCGTAAAGGTTCAACAATGCGTTGCTGAATTACGCCTGCTCATGATTGCATTACCACTTCAGGGTGAGCACTTCTGTACTCTGACCCTAAATGTCCTACATAATTATCGTGAGACTTGTCAGAACGCTTATCGAATCATCGTGCAGCCAGACAGACACGATCGATTGATTTGCTCGGCCGCTTGGCTCAAGGACGAAGATATTAGCAGGTTTATCAAGTGAGCGTTCTCTTTAAATTCTTTTGTTTAATGAATTTATTATTAAATAAATAATTAGTCTAAACCAACGTCGTTATGTTAAAAAATAATTTAGATCGCTTCCAAACTGGGAAAGCATGAAGAGCGAAACTCAGTATTACCGAAGAGGCCCGACAGGTCGGCGAGTACCGCGACGTCAAGAAACTCAGGATGAGGAAAGCCCGGAGGATATTCGCCAGCGCAATCTGCGTGAGGCTGAGATATTAGCGAGCAATCTGGGCGAGGGGGGTATCGCATCGAACGAAATTCTTTCCGATATCGAACAGCTACGCAGTCTCGCCTTACTGCAGGAGAGCATCGAATGGTTTGCGCTGTCAATTCGCTCACTCATTCGCGAGCTGCGTCAATCTAATCATGAAAGGAACCCCGATGCCAATATGTTACCCTCTATCAGCGACTCACTTGTGCAGAGCCTCGAGCAAGAGGCTGACGGATACGACGAACTTGCCAATACTTGCATACTCGTCCTTCATTTGGAGGTAAGTCGAATTGGTTTTTTATTGCGTAACAAATAATCAATTCATTTTTCTTTTCTTTGCTTCAAATGATGACGACCTTTTTGCAGGTCAGGGTACAGTGTTTTTACTATTTACATCCAAGAGGCGATACTAGTCTTCTTTGCAGCGGAACCAAGGATCCTGAGGAGGCGGATCCGAGGGTTGAGGAGCTCAGTAGGGTTTTGCAACACATTGATGAAGCTTTACAATCGACACTTCACCCTAAAAAGACTAAGGTACTTATAACGTCAAAATTAATTCTTATTATTTACTCTTTTTTTATTGTTTAAGTGCGCGATATGCTTGTGTCGTTACGTAACACTGAATTTCCGAAATTTACAGTATATCTTCGAGGGCCTGGGCCATCTAATTGCCAAAATCTTGATAACATCGGCGCAGTACATTGAGCGTATCGATGAGAGTGGCATTCAACGCATGTGTCGCAACGTGTTCACTCTTCAGCAGACTTTGACGAATATCACAATGACGCGGGAGCTGGCACTGGACTACGCGCGGCAGTATTTCGAGTTGTTCAATGAAACGCCGGAAGAGATTCTTAACGGTGTCCTGGAGCAGGGTCCGCAGTTCTCCGAGCTTGAATACATAAACGCCTTCCAGTTGATTGCCCGCAGCCAGCAGGACTATGCCATGGTAAACAAACATTTGGAGAAACTATCGGAGATTCTGGGCGACGTCGGCGTCACTGTATGACGATAAAGGTGGCGCGCGCGCGCCTAACAACGTCCTGCCGCCTTCAACGAAGAAGTGCACTCGGACAAATTATTACAGAAATTCAATTGTTAATATGTTTATATAAATATATAAATAATACGAACGCGTGATGAATCAGAAGACCTATTCGTTGCTCATTACGCGCAGTTTTTTTCTAAGTATCGTTGCTCATAATCGGTAAGCTCCTAGTATTCAACGGTCCGTAAATAGTTAACCGCCGCATGATGATCACACGCCATCAGGTGCTTTATTTTCGCCTGCAACAGAAAGAAACCGAGGCCTAATTATCGTTCGTTATCGTGCGCACACAGCAAGGGGGCGACGCGCCACTGAATACAACAATAATAAATAGAAGCAGATTTAATATCATTAAAATGTGAAGCATTAATGCCAGCGACTTGACATTTATGCGGCACTCGTTGTCGTACGGGGCGGCTCATTTCCCTGGGCTCCATCCTTTCGAGAACGTTACCTGGGCCCATTCAAACACGAAATCGTATCATTAATCAATGTGCAACAGAGGAATTCAAGACATCGTGACGTTCTTTTTTATTCACCCAGATGCATCGCTCATGATTGTTAGTAATAGTAACATCACTTTGCTTAAATGAATGTTTAATATAAAAATTATAAATTCTGTAGCATTTTAATCGATGAAAAAATTATTTAATAAATACCAATTTATTTATTTAATTAATTAATTAATCATATGTTTATTGCTTGAGACCTCTCTGAAAGTTTATTAATTCCGCGGGAATAGGAAACTTAATTAAAAACATGCAACTTTTGCTTCTGGAAGTAGCCAGGCTGCGAACGGCTTCTTTTATAGTCTATGCGAAGTTTGCATCCTCCCCGGCAATGGATACGTCCATTTATCTTTGTATCTTGTCTAGTAATATTAAAATTTACTTCTCTTTAAACGAATCTTAATACGGCGATGCAATGCTCGACAATGGGACTTGCACGTTTCTTTTCTTTTTCGGAGTGTGTTTGCTTACTGCTCAGTGATGTCTGTTTATTCACTTTTGGCTTTGATTACAGATCTTTAATTAGTTATAGTAAATAAAATATTGTTGTTGTCAATTAGTTAAGAGATATCTAAAAATCGAGAGCAATGAAGCCGTCATTAAAAAAGAAATATTAGAAAGCACGCGAGAGCTCCGTATAAGGAAAGGCTCGAAACCTTGATATCGGTGACTGAGGTAAAACGACATGGGAGCTGGGCATAAAAGGGCGGCTCGGTAAGAGCGTAAGCTTTGCCGGGCGCGCGCCTTCGTGGCCGTGTAATATAACATAAGGAGCTTATTATATTAGTTTGCTTGCGCGCGCTCAGTGCGCGCCGTATAACGAGTCGATAGCTCGATGTTTACCGAGGTGCAATAACTGAACCGCCACGCGCGTTTTCTTTCCTCCGTTCGCCTCGCGACAGATGGTTGCGCGATACCGGCCCTCCAATATTACGACTCAATCACTCCCCATCGATCACGAGATATTCGGCATTATTACGCCCTCCTCCCTTTTGCCTGCCTGTACCGACGTGTACCTTACGTAGGTGTGTGCACGTGCAACCAAGTGCCCTCCCCTCTTCCCCTTCCCGTAATTCCCCCGTCACTTTTACTATTGCATCTTTTCCCTTATATTTTAGTGGCGCAATCCGCGAGATTTGGATTTTCATTAAAACAATAATAATCGGGACGAGAGTATTGCCGTATTTTATTTTATGAAACATGTGCTACCGCATCGCACCGTGTCAATTATACGAGTAGAGACTCTCTAGCCTTATCCTCCCCTTTTGCTACGGCCTAATCTATGGATTATGAAGAGTTCTTTAGATTATTATATCTGTGTGTACTGATAAGAGAATTTTTATTATCTCTACATATGTTTTCATTAGTTTCTCGGAGGCCTTCTGATAAGTCCGCATTGTAAATTAATTGTCGGACTCGGTGCGATAGCGAATCCAATTAAATCTAAATTATATTTATTTATGCGTAAAAAAAAATATTAAAATTTGATTGAAGTATCTCTTTTGCTGCGTATAAAGACAGCGCCGTCATCCCCAATGAAGCGGCAATTAGCACGCGCGCCTATATACACACCCGTGGAAGGTCCGCGGCAGGTCGCAGGTGGTCCGACCTCCTCTCCCCCGGGGCTTATTCTCGGTGGCAGCCTCTTTCTCTTCCCGTCCTAAGATTTTTCCCTCGCGTCGGAATATTAAAATAATCGCGAGCTCATGACGGACTTTTAATAAATCCGACGAGCGAGACGACAACAAGGCGGGGGGGAAGGGGGTCGCAGATGTGACTGTAGGCCCTAATGAGCAAGCTATTTTTCACGAGCATTTTTATCCCGTTTATTGGGCGGCCGCTTCACCGACTGTCGGCTGGATATTAATCATCCGGATTTCTTAGCTCCCGCGCGCGATTCTCTCTGCCTTTGTATTACTTGCACGGCCGCGCGGAGTTTTATTATTTCGGGATTTTCTTTTGTTCGGAACAGCCGAGCCTCGCGAATTGCCATGCGACGCCGCTCGCTTCATTTATTGCTCTATTTAGCGCGTCAATCTCGTTTTATGAATATTTTCAGGAGGACATTCTTTTAGAGCGAATGAACTTACTCAACCCTATTGAAAAATCTCACGTGAGATCTCACGTGACATCTCACGCCAAAATCTCACATTACTTTCAAAATTAAAG
>JAWWEP010058643.1:0-10217 GCA_035582995.1 Sycophila quercilanae | reverse complement strand
TAAAACAAAGCATTGCGATGGCCCTCGCGGGTGATGACGCAATGTGATTTCTGCCCAGTGCTCTGAATGTCAACGTGAAGAAATTCAAGCAAGCGCGGGTAAACGGCGGGAGTAACTATGACTCTCTTAAGGGGTTAAGCTTTCGATTGTGCTTGCACAATCGTAGGTTTAAAACCTTTTGGTGAGTCTTAGTTGCAACGGTGGCCCGGGTTCCAAGCACCCCCGCTGGAAACTACCGCTGGGCACCCTAATCGGGGAATGTCTTGACATTCCTGGGTTAAGGTGGAAGGCTGGTAGGCTGATGGGTCACCGGCTCAATGGGCCCTTGGGGTTACCAGCCCCCTGGGCTTTATACCAGTTGGTCCAAAAAGAAAACAAGCCTCGCGGGCGAGCCTCTGCTTGCCCGGCACCAGCGAATGAGGCGGATACCAACTTGACAAACCTCAGTCAGGAGTTGCAGGAGAGAGTGGGTTTCGCTTGCGAATACCCAGGATGTGTTCGCGCCTTCCCGACGAAAATTGGATTAGGTATCCACAGGAGAAGGGCGCATGCCGTCTTTGCGGATCAACAGCAAGACGAGTTGCTCCAGAATAAGAGTAGGAAGGAGAGATGGGCGGACGAAGAAAAAGCTTTGCTTGCTAGGAAAGAAGCTGAGTTACTATTCAGTGGCATAAAGATTGTGCAGATCAACTCGTATCTCGTGAAGTGTTTTAGCCGAACCCTTGAATCCCTCAAAGGACAGAGGAGGAAGCAGGACCATAAAGATCTGGTCAAAGATTACTTGAAGGGTATGAATGAAATCGAGGCTCGAAGAAGAAGGGTGTCTCTTGGGGGTGGCCTGGTGAGGGCGAGTCGGTCTGGGCCATCAACCCAGGTGGAAGAGACTGTGGCTTCCCTTGCGGTGGCCCCCTCTCTGGAGTGTCCTCCATCTGAAGATCGCATCGTCCAGGAAATTGGGGTTGATGGAGATGATTTCCAGGACGATGAGTTCGAAGATGCTCTGCCGGGTAGAGATTCAGGATTACCTTTTGATGTCTTCCAGATACACTTCACGGAGCTCAGAGTGCCGGAGAGTGTTGATGCGCTTGGACAGAGGCTGCATACCATCTGCAACATGACGACATGGTGGAGTAAAGACGAGGTCAAACAAGAGCTTGACCTATTTCTATTATCGATCTATTCCCTCCTAAACCTGGTTCCAATAAGAATGGCCAGAGAAGACCACCTGAGCCTAGAAATCGTAGAGAGAGAAGAAGGGAGGAGTACAAGAAGGGGCAGGATCTATGGCGCAAAGATAAGTGCCAATGTGTTAAGAGGATCTTAAATGAAGATCTAGCGCATAGTAGTGGTTTGTCCCGTGAAGTGATGGAGCCATTTTGGACAGCCACTTTTACTAATGGTTCGCTCTCGGCTCCTGTACTCCCCCCTGCTGAATCGATCTTTGACGAAATTTGGACCCCTATAAAGCCTATTGAGATCAAGGGTTGTTTCCCTTCGCTAAAGACAGCGGTCGGACCGGACGGAGTTTCTGTAAAGGACATGAAAAAGGTACCTCATTGGCTTTTGGCGGAAATATTCAATTTATTTATGTGGTGCGGCTCATTACCTGAGCGCTTATGTGCCTCGCGCACAAATTTTATTCCAAAGAAGAAAGGGGCTAGCAACCCCAAAGATTTCCGTCCAATCGCTGTGACTTCGGTGCTAACCAGGAAATTCCATAAAGTGTTAGCGGAGAGATTAAAGATCATTCCTCTCGATCCTCGGCAGAGAGGCTTTAGAGAAGCTGATGGCTGTGCGGAGAATGTCATGCTTTTAGACATGACTCTGAGATTCCACCACTCTAGACACAGGAAAATGTTTATGGCTATGCTTGACATGGCCAAGGCATTTGATTCTGTATCCCATGCAGCTATCGAAGAAGTTCTTCGATCAAAAGGCCTCCCCGACGGTTTCATTAAATACTTTATGAGAGTGCTAAGGGACAGTTACACAGTTCTCCAACATGGTGGATGGGAATCAGGGAAAATTCACCCCATTGCGGAGTGAAACAGGGTGACCCACTATCTCCCCCCATCTTCATATTCGTCATGGACGAAATGTTGAAGCGCTTGCCCAGTGAAATCGGGGTAGATGTAGATGGGCTGAAAGTAAACGCCGTGGCGTATGCTGACGACCTTAATCTGCTAGCCAAAACCGAAGCTGGCCTGCAAGAACTCATAAACACCAGTCTTGGTTTTTTGGGTGAATGTGGGCTTAGAGCTAACCCCGATAAATGCGTCACCTGCGCTGTGAAGACGGTCCCGAAGCAGAAGATGACGATAGTAGGCCCAAGTTGTAAATTTAAAATTGGGAGCGCGATTTTACCATCAGTGAAGAGAACAGATGAATGGGTCTATCTTGGTATTAAGTTTAACGCGCAAGGACGCATCTTATCTGATGCGAAACCAAAGCTCTTGAAACAGCTGGAGCTTTTGACGAAGGCTCCTTTGAAGCCACAACAGAGACTCTGGGCACTCAGAGTGATAGCTATTCCGGGTCTCATTTACCAGGGTGCTTTGGGTGCATCTACACTGGGATACCTAAGGTCTCTAGATAGTGTCATCAGACATTATGCTCGGATGTGGCTTCATCTCCCCAATGACTGCCCAAATGGATATTTCCATGCGGCTATCGAGGATGGAGGTCTAGCTTTACAGTCCCTTAGGTGGAAAGCGATGTTAGATTGTTTAGCTAGACTCAGAGCTCTCCAAGCCTCGAATAACATCACGGGACTTGAAAGTGGACGATATGTTGTTGGGGAGATTTCCACAGCCGAAAAAAGGTTGAAGGATGTAGACGGACGCGTAATAGACAACAAGGACGCGCTTGAAGAGTTCTGGAGAAGAGCTCTTTATAAGACATTTGACGGTCAGCCCCTGTCTGACTCGGGCAAAGTTAAGGGGCAGCATAGGTGGATTGGAGAGCCAACACGCTTCCTCGGAGGAGCGGATTTTGTGAACTCGGTTAAAGCAAGAATTAATGCTCTTCCAACTGCTGCCAGGGTTGCCAGGGGCCGATTTAAAGAAAGGCATTGTCGTGCAGGTTGTCCGGATGTTGAGACCCTTAATCATGTCCTGCAATTCTGTCAACGTACACATGACGCGAGGATTAAGAGGCACAATGCTGTCGTCGACTATGTGGAAAAACAACTTTCCAAAAAGGGATTCACGGTCTTGAAAGAGCCGGACATACGGATCGATGATCAAAGGTTGAAACCGGACTTGGTAGCTACCAAAGATATGGCAACAGTGATCCTTGATGCCCAAATTATTGGAGATCAGAGAGATAAAACTTTGGCGCACATGGATAAGAAGAAGTATGGTAGCTGGCAGATGAAAGCAAAGGTCAGAGAAATGACGGGTTCGGGAAATGTGGAAACCACCTCAATTACACTTAATTGGCGTGGCATATGGTGTCCCGAATCCGTCCACGACCTTTTAAGGATTGGAGCAATAGGTCTTAAAGATCTAAAGGTCATTTCTTCCAGGGTGTTGATAGGAGCAGTGGCGGGTTTCCGCAGATTTAATATGAGAACGCAGGTAGTGAGCGGTATTATAGGTGGAGCAAGAGCAGGAGAGCCGACTAGCCGGAATATCAGGCGTCGGTTTAGGACGGACAGGGCTGGGTTGGGTTGACAAGGTTTCCGCCGAATGTCGAATTGCGCAGAGTCAAATCTGCTAACGTTGCATTTTGGCTATTTTTTTAGTCAAATACAATTTAAAAAAAAAAAAAAAAAAAAAAAAAATAGCCAAATGCCTCGTCATCTAATTAGTGACGCGCATGAATGGATTAACGAGATTCCCTCTGTCCCTATCTACCCTCAAACACCCCCTTATAAATAGTGAGTAACATATTGTATCTTAATCCCCCTGATTTTCTTGATAATCCTTGGAGTCGCTTAAGTAAAGGTAAAACCTTTGTCTTCAGCTGATGGCAATGTTCTTGCATCTTAAGTCCTTCCTGCAAATGTACACCGAGGTATCGTACAGTAGGCTTGAATCGCAGGATTCTCTCATTTAACCGTATGCAAGGATTCCTTGTCCTGGATATATGTCTTCTCTGTCCAATTGGGCCACCTCTGCATAAAAACAGAGCTTCTGATTTATTGGGGCAAACCTGTAATTTGGCCAGCTTGCACCAATCGGTTATCAACTTCGCAACTTGAGATCCTAGCATCTCTAACTGCGCCCGGCTTCTCCCTCTGATCATCACTAGTAAATCATCAGCATAGGCGATGACGTTTCTAATACCAACTAGGGCTATTAAGATCCGCAGTAATTGTTCAAACAACAACATCCAGATTAGTGGACCTAAAACAGACCCCTGTGGGCAACCTTTGGTGACATTCTTGTGTATGTACTTGCCGTTTCCGCAATACATACATACTTCTCTCTTAGTAAAGTAGTCCTTTAATAATTCATATAAGTTAGAAGGACAGTCTGCTTCTTGCAGACTTTGTAAGGCCATTGGCCATCATACATTATCGAAGGCACCTCGAATGTCAAAAAACAGGCCAATAATGTAGGATTTGTCTTGATTCTCCTTGAGGTAATCAAACACCTCGCATAAAGCATTCTCAGTACTTCTGCCCACGGTAAATCCATATTGTCTCCCAGTCCATCTGTTAGTGGTAATCATATGAGATACCAAACGGATGGAAATCAGTTTTTCTAAAAGCTTACCCAAAACAGGTAGTAAGCATATGGGTCGGTAAGATTTTGGGTCTGTTAAATCCTTCTTCCTGGGCTTGGGCGCAATTACCACCAAGCCTGTTTTCCAGACCTTAGGGAATACTCCTAATGATAGACAGGCATTGTACAGAATTGTCATAAATTCTGGCAAACAAGAAAATGCCTTTTTCACTACTCTAACTTCTATTAAATCCAATCCGGGGGCTTTGCCGTTTTGGATACTTCTCAAAGCCCCAGTTATCTGCTGGGTAGTAAAAGGTGGGCTCTCTGGACCATTAGAAACTCCTTCACTCTGAGCTCTGATCTCCTCCTGCTCTGGTGTCTCCTCTGATGCTGCATCATCGGGCACATGTATGTGCAAGAATTCTTGGGCAGTGTCAGGTAGTGAGGTTGTTTCACCTCCTCCTGTGCATCTTCTTAAAGTACTAACTGCACTCCTGGGTCTTAACCACCACTAGATAGCTTGTAAAGCAGACCCCGTGGGCTGCTACCCTCTTTCTTTACTAACTCTTTCCAGCCATGGGCTCGTGCCTCTTTGACTCTAGCCATATATGCATCTTCAAATGCTTTGGCAACCCCGCGAGCGCAACGATACGCCGTAGTATTTCCGCTAGTCTGATATAACCGCTATGCGGCGATTCGCTTTCTTAATACCCTACGGCGCTCTAGAGCTAACTCCCTAGTCCACCACATCTTTGGTGCTGGGGGTGGCTTCTTCCTCTGCATGGATAGCTCGCATGCTTGAGTTAATATCTCGCAAAATTTCTCGGTAACCCTTTCAACGGTTTCCTTATCAGTCAATGGCACATGTGCCAGATTCTCTGTTGCCAAACGTAGTAACTCCTTATCGAAGATATCCCAGTTAGCCTTCTTCAGATTGAATCTTCTCAGTCTAGCTGGTAAATACTCGGGCTGGTTAACCGTAGTATTGCCTTGATATCCAGTCAATCGTCCAGCTAGCCCTGTGTGTTTGAGTGTATAAAATATGGCATTGTGGTCACTTTGAGTAACACACTCCTCCACTCTCCAGTCTGTGATATGACGACGCAGATTAGATGTACAGACGGTTACATCTATAAATGAATACCCTTTGGTGCATGAAAATGTGGCCGGTTGGTCGGGGTCATTGACAGTGCTGAGTACATTGCCAGTAATAAAATTAAGTAAAGCCTCCCCTCGCCTATATCGTCTTGTAGCTGAGCAACCCTTCTTTCTCATAGCATGGGCTGGTGACCACGCGCCATTCTCAGCGTTGGAGTCCATTGCTAGCAAGATCTTACTCCCTTCTAGAGCTGTAAATATTCTCTGCAGCAACTCCAGGTATGGTTCAATGGGCTCAGAATACTGGAAATAACAGGATATCACGTAAAACCTATACCCCGGTGCTACCACCTCCGCGCACACGCAGTTATTGGTGCAGAACTGGCCTAACATGGTTACAGAGTAATCGGGGTTGGTAACCACTATAGCCGCTCCAGGTGCTTCTGGAGCGATGCAGATGGTGGAAGACACTCCAAATCAGTATTGAGGACAAGGTCCTTTCTTTGCCAACCAGACATAAGGCTCTTGAATCAAGGCTATGTCGATACCCCTTTCAGTCATGACCTGTCGTAGTTCGCTTGTTGCCTGATATGAACGGGCAGTATTAATCTGTAAAATGTTCACGGGTGGTGGTTTCGTCTTTTGGGTATTTGGCAGCCTGTGTGCTGTAGGTACATCTCCACTGGTATCTCTCTGGGAAGCGCTGGTGGCGCTGGTACCAGGGGCAATTGCATTGGCCTCTGGGCTGTTCCCCTGTGTCAGCCTGCTTATACTGCTGGGAGCTGACATAGGCTGTGGCATCTTTGCCTGTTCTCTTCTTCTCTTTTGCCTATTTGTCGTCCAACTAGGTTTCTGAACTCTCCGTTTCTTTCTTGCAGAAGAACCCACGTTTTCCTCTATGCCTTGTTCAGGTTGATGTGATAAATCCGCATCCATAGCTGCTTCTAGTCTCTTCAAGAGTACAACCGGTACTTTATCATTCATATTAATATCAGGTATTTGAGTTTTGTTTTGGTTTTTGTTCTGGTTTGAAGGAAACATCTGGTTCGTACGTCCCAATTCCGGCGATTGCAGAGCAATGCCTAATCTTGGGACAAATTTTTCTGGCACGAAATAAACGGTCCGCTGGGGCAGAGCGTCCTTACCCCAGTAAGGCATGATACAATCGAGGGGCGCCACATCCTCGAGGTTGGTCGCTAACGACCCCTTTCCCAGGGGCCATTCATCCTCTTACCGCGCACCATAGTGTAGGATTGGGGAGTTTTTATTGAGGACCTCACCTCGCGGCCGGGCGGTTAAGCCAAGCCACCACTCCTCATGTCTGATACATACCTCCATCGCACTTCATGGAGGTTGAAATCGGACTTGGGGTTAACGGTAGAAGACGAGAGCAGTGCATTCTCTCCTCTGTCTCGGGCATGCCCGATTGGACACTCATGGGTTCGTATAGCGCGTAATAACTCATGTTACGACGAGGTATAAACCAAGCGTGATACACACGCATATACAAGGAGCGGTGTCATCTCTCCTCTGACTTGGGATGCCTGGGGTTGTCAAGCCCATCTTGAGATTTAATATCTCTAAGTCCCTGAGCATATATCTTCTAATCTTGGTTCTCTAGAGTTCCCTAGAGTTCCCAAATCTTCTAAATTGAATCACTCAGATCTATAATGGATTAAGCCCACTCTATAGTGGATTCTGCTCTATTTACTTAAGTAAGGGTCTTCCCAGGCCTAACAAATACTTATGGCGCGCTTTCAACAGAGCCCTTCGGCATACCTTATACAGGTGTTCCCCGATGCTTTGCCACTCCTGAGTGCTGGACAGTGCGTGTACACACGCTAATACTGTCAGCATTCACAAAAATTTGTCTTCTTGTGCGAGTCCGGGCGGGACTCGAGGAGCAGGCCTCCCCGTGGTTCCCCGTGGGCACAGGTGGGGCCATTCGGCCCGTCCCTGTGGCAAAACTGCTTCCTCCCGTGAGTGAAAGGACGCGCTGCTCTGAATATAATCTCTTCGGTTGGTAATTCTAGTCGTTTGTCGATAGGAGGATCTTGAGGGAGTTTCAGAGTAGCGGGAAATTTCACTCTCGCCAACGGGCACTGGATTTTTCCGAGGGCGCTCGCCTCTGGTCAGTGGTTTGGCAGCAGGTAGTGAGCTGTTGGTTTGCAATCTGCATTCAGCCTATCGGTGGTAATTGCTTGCAATTGCTGCTTGTAGGAGGGGTTCAGGATGTAAATGCCTGAGATGAGTTTAACTCGCATTCGGGAGGTTGAAAGACCGCTGGCTTTAAAATGTCCCTATCTACCGAGTTCGTGTCCGACCGTCGTGGAGTGCGCATCGTGCGGGTAGCGCTCCCGAGCTGATACCGTGGTGTGTGCCTTCTCGACAGTGATTGGTCGTGGGTGTGGCCTGTTTTCGTGCGCATGCGCATCGTGGCGCTGCATATCGCCGCGACTTGATTCCTGCATTTTTTTTTCTCTTTGTTCATCAGTGTTTTTGTGTTTTCCTTCGTTCGGTTTTCGTTGACTTTTGCTTTAATATAGTGTTGCTTTGTTCATAATTGACTTTTGACATTTATAGTGCTGCTCTTCGTTTGTTGTTGACTTTTTCATGGTGCTGCTTTTGATTATTGTGGAAAGTGTATGACTTTTGCTACTGCGCGCGCGTATTCGTAGCCTTGTTGCAGCTATGGTACCGAATAAGTCGAAGGGGGGGTCTCAGAACAGTGTGACGGGGGAAGGAGTGGCGGTGGTGGCAGTGGCCGGTCTCGCTCTCGCTCCCGCTCCTCCGAGAGACGTAAACGTGACGCGATGGACTCTGAGGATGGTAGTGGGGAGTTTCCCCCCTCTCGAGGTCTGCCCGGAAGCAGCAGCGGAAGAAGGAGCTGCAGAGAGAGGAAGCAATGCGGCAGGACGCCTTGAAGGTGCTTAGGAGGAATGCTTCCGAGCGGGCCGCACTCGAGGCGACATTCACGGAGGCGCCAACCGGAGGTCCAGGTACTAAGGTGGTGAGTAAGAGTGAGTGTGTATGTGGAAAGGCTGGTGCGAAGCGAAGGAGAGGTGAGGATGATTGTGTGTGTGAAAGCTCGTGTGTGAATGTCTTGGCTGAATCGGTAGGGAATGACAGGGTTAAGGGGGGGCTTAAGGATCTTTATGTTGTGTGTGAGGATGTACGCGAGAAGGTGAGGATGATTAAGAAGGAAAGTAGTGGAATTGTGTTGGCTGACAATGCGGGGAATGGAAATGCTAGTGGTAATGAGAGTGAGTGTATGGATACGGAAGGCTGCATGAGTATGAATGAGGAGCTGAGGACCATTGGTCGGGACATGCGTGGGTTGCTGTTTAGTGACAGCAACAAGGTCACGAAGTTCGTGGCCTCGCGTGTGCTCGACCAGTCTCAGAAGTATGTGGACGTGATAAGCCGACTGATACTTGAGAATGAACGATTGAAAGGGCGGCTGGAAGTGTATGAAAAAGTGAATCGTGACATGAACATGAGAATGAGTGAAATCTCAAAGGGTTTCGAGAGAGTCAATGTGAGTGTGAATGAATTGTCAGGAAAAATGGATGGAATGAATGAGGGTATGACTGTGTTACAAAATGCGTGTGAAAAGGTGGCTTCGGTCCTGGTCGCGCCGCCGTGCCCGCTCCCTTCTGCGGCCGTGGGTGCTCCGCGGCTGGGTCGGAGCTATGCCTTGATTGTAAAGGGTGCGAATGAAGATTTGACTAGTGCAGAGGTGTCAAGGAGGGTAATTGAGAGTGCGAGTGAAAATGTGAATGTGCGAGTTAGAGCGATGAAACCTGTGAGGGGAGGAGGGGTCGTCATCGAGGCTGCGAGCGATGAGGAGCGCAGAGCCTTGGCTGATTGCACCGGCCTCGCCGACGCGGGGCTCAGGGCCGAGCAGCCGAGGTTGTTAGACCCGAGGCTGGTCGTCTATGATGTCCCGTGTCCTATGACGGATGACGAGCTCCTCCGAGGTATGTATGAGAAGAACCTCAGCAGTTTGATGGATGCGAATGTGTTTAAAGCAAGGGCGAAAGTCGTGAGAAGATGGAAAAGGGTGCAACAGCATGTAGATGTATGTAGTGTGATTGTGGAAATGCCTGGTGTATGTCGTGAAAGGCTACTGAATGATGGGCGTGTGTACATTGGCTGGAATAGTTTTAGAGTGGATGTTTGGGAGAGAGTGATGAGATGTTTCGGATGCATGGAATATGGTCATAAATTGAGTGAATGTAAGAGTGAGCGACTGTGCTACAAATGTGGAAAGCCCGGGCATGCGGCGGCCGGCTGCCGTGCCCCGGAGGACTGCGTTAATTGCAGGGCCAGGAAGCGACCCTCCGGGCATTCGGCGATGTCGGCGTCGTGCCCGGAGTATGAGCGGAGACTTCAGCTGTTGCGGTCTAGGCTGAACAATGGCTGAGTCTCAGTGCGAATGTGATG
>JAWWEP010058632.1:0-10219 GCA_035582995.1 Sycophila quercilanae | reverse complement strand
AATACGTGTCGATTATTTTTTGATATTCTAACTGACACAGTTCATGAAATTTGATTTTTTTTTGTTCTTCCCAATTTTCTGGTTCAATAATTTCTAAATCCTAAATTTTTATATTTTAAAGGGTCAATTTCACCCATTATTGTAAATAAATAAATAAATCCTGGTATGACATTTATCAATATAAATATAGTTGAGGAAACCATATCAGTATAGTAATTAGATCGTTCAATATTTTATTGATTCGGTTCAGCTATAAAAGTTAATTGAAAAAGTGGTTAGCAAGATTTTTTTTTAATTGTTAAAAAAATGAAATATACAGAAAAATAACTTTATTTAAAAAATATCTAAGAAGTCTTTTGCATCAAGAATTGAATGTAATAACTCATAATTGCATTTAATGAATTATAATCGTCATGGCCGAGAATTTAAATCTTGCGCCCTTCGTGAATACGTTAGTTATTTTAATGCACGAAAGCGAGTGTTAATTATTTTGTCACTTCGCAGTGCGCGGAAAATATTAATTATAATGTTGCAATCATCAATGCGGCAATCTTCTCTGCTTATTAAATTCTCAAATGGTATGATTTAGTCGGTAAAATAGGAACCAACGTTTTCGATGAAATCGCGCTTATCTACTATAACCTTTTACTTCACGGATAAACAGTGAGGACCAGAACAACCGCCGGAGTTTGAGAACAAATGTTGTTGTGTTTACCCGGCTTGAATGTTGAAAAGTATTGATTTTACAAAAATTTTATATTAATAAAAGTGGTGTGAAGCATTAGAAACGTTTTAGTGGGAGTTTCCTCTAATCAGAAGCTGAAATTTCGTCAAAATGAGCCGTAGAAAACGAGCGAAGGTAAGTTAATTGAAGTAACCTATAAAAGTTTGAATGTTTTTTTATTAAATTTAAAATTCCAGCGAGAAATTTTTCTAATTCTATTGAGAAAGACTATTTTATTTGGTTTTTTAGGTTGAATATCGAGAGATGGAAGAAAAATACAATCAAATAGAGGATGAAAACACATCGGATAACTCAGAGAAGTCAAAGACTGGTCAAGGCACTCCGGAGAAAAAGTCTTTTGGAGATAACAAAAAGGAGACTGAGTCAACATCAAATACAGGAATGCCTTCGGCTTCGAAAGCTGAAGTAAAAGAGGATGAAGACCAAGACAGCGAACGGGAAGATCCACATGGTAAGAGATTGCCTTTTGTTTTAGTATTGTATGAACGATTTCTAGATTACTATATTGCCTTCTTTTTGTTACAGTTAAAGAATTATTGAATGGTTTGGAAGGTGCTGCCTTTCAAAGTCGTTTACCTTTTGAAAAATTGACATCGACAGAAGCTGCCTGTTTCCCAGATGTTTCAGGCGGTCCACCTCAGACACAAAAAGTCTTTTTACATATACGTAATCGTTTGGTGAGTTAAATTTATCAGGCAACCATCGGAGAGGTTGAAACTAAATAGTACATTAATAAAATTGTATTTTTAGTTACAAATGTGGTTGGAAAATCCCAAACAACAATTGACAATTGAAAATTCATTGCCAGCCGTTGAACCTCCATATAACAGTGATCCACTTTTAGTCAGACGAGTTCATGCATTCTTAGAAAGACATGGATTTATAAATTTTGGTGTATTTAAACGTTTGAAGGTAAGCAACTCTCAATACAATAACTTTCCGGTATGTTTTAATGCGTTTTTTCTACTTTATTAGCCTTTACCTACAAAGAAACTAGGGAAAGTGGTTGTTATTGGTGCTGGAATTGCTGGTTTAGCTGCGGCCCAACAAATGCAGCAGTTTGGTATCGAAGTTATTGTTTTAGAAGCAAGGGTAAGAAATAATCGTATTATGAATTAAAAATTAATTTGATTATTGCAAAATGATTAGTACATTAAAACTATCATTTTTTTTTATCAGGATAGAGTTGGTGGGCGAATAGCAACTTTTCGCAAGTCAAATTACATTGCTGATTTAGGAGCTATGGTAGTCACTGGACTCGGTGGAAACCCTGTTACTGTTTTAAGTAAACAAATAAATATGGAACTTCATAAAATTAGGCAAAAGTGTCCTTTATATGAAAGTGACGGTCAAACGGTAATTCAAATTAAAGAATTCATTTTATAAAAGCTACTTAAATTAATACAAAAAAAAAAATAATTAAATTATTTGTTATTAATTTACAGGTACCAAAAGATAAAGATGAAATGGTTGAAAGAGAATTTAACAGGTTGTTAGAAGCTACATCTTACTTATCGCATCAGTTGGATTTTAACTATGTTGGAAATTCCGGGAATGGTGGACAAGGTGGTACAACGCGTCCCGTATCACTAGGTCAAGCATTAGAGTGGGTTATCCGACTTCAAGAACAAGGAGTAAAGCAGCGGCAAGTTGCTCATCTGGGATCTGTACTAAATTTGCAGGGCAAACTTATTGCTAATCAAGAAAATGTAAATGCATTGCTTGAATTTGATTCGACTACAAAAAACTTAATTTTTTACTTTAATTTTATTTTTCTCTATTTAGATGATAGCCATTAAAGATCGTTTAGTAGAACTGGACAAACAGTACAAAGAAATGTTAGACAGTAAGCAACCCCGAGAAATAACTCAAGAATTTGTATTTCGTTCAAAGCTGCGTGATCTTCACAATACTTGTAAACAATGGGATCAGCTTTCAGAGCAGCAGACCGAAATCGAAGCTAAATTGCAGGAGCTCGAAGCATCACCTCCTAGGTAAAGATTTACACCGCCTATCAGACATGTATCTTCATCATCTTTGCTGATTAACAAAAAATGACGCAATTTATAAATTACAGTGACGTTTACTTATCGTCGAAAGATCGTCAAATTTTAGATTGGCACTTCGCGAACTTGGAGTTCGCTAACGCGACGTCTCTTTCGAATCTAAGTCTCAAGCATTGGGATCAGGATGACGACTTTGAGTTCACAGGCAGTCATTTAACAGGTATGGAAATTCCTTTCCTACGAGATAAGAAGTAGAAGTACTGCGCCACTTCCAAAGTGTCTCCTATCTCGCCTGCGAGCTGCTCAAAAGCAGCGGTAAACTTCAAGCCCTTTAAATCTCGATATTTACATTAAACGTCGCAGAGGCGCCTTCACCCCTGGATAAAGTAAAAAACGCATCCATCTCGCGCCGTTCCGCAAGAAAAAAAAAATTTCGACGATCAACAAGACGTCGCAACTAGACTCAAGCACAAGCCTCTCCGTCTCGCGAGTCGTATCGATTCGCGGGGCAGCGTCAGCAGCAGCCTCGCGAATTAACGTCAATCGATACAAGGTGTCAAAATCGTAACTCTCCCAGCACTCCGTCCCTGCGCATGGGCCGTTTACGACCTCATCGGGCGCGCATTGGGCTCGGGGGAGGAAAGAGGGGCGTCAGGTCGGAAATCCTCAGCCGGCGCGATGCCTCACGATAACGCGTGAATTATTCGGCCGACCGCGGCGCGTCCGCTTTTCAGGCCATTAGCTTTCCGAGGACTCCCCTCGTCCCTCGAGCGTCCCGACCTTATCAATCTTATTAAAAAGCGATTCGCGTTGGATAAGCGCCGTGGGAGGCTGCCTCCCCGGCTTTGTATCTGCGGATCGCGCGCCTGATGTCAACGAGTCTTGTGTCATGAGCTCCACTTACTCCGGGACACTCCCTCTTTGAGCCAACTGGAGATTGAGTGCTTTTTTTTATACTTATTTTTGCACTCGTCTTTGCATTGATATAGATATCTCTTACTGATTTTTTAAGAGCTGTTTTCAATGCGAAGATTGCGAGTTGAGCAAAGTATGCTGTTATAGTTGCGGAAGCATGAAATTTGGCGTATTCTTAAGTTATGATTTATTTTATTGTTTCTATACGGTAAGTACACTTACATATATCAAATATTAATATTTTATAGATTAATCAATCCTTTGATGACTGATTTATGGCCTCATTGAATATGATTACGATGCTAATAAATTTTTTGGTTGTCATGGAAATATGAATTATTAAACATAATTTTATTCTATATATTTTCACTGTTTTTTGAATATTTATTAAAAATATTTTTGTGAACCCTTCCTTTGCAAATGTATCTTTAATAAAAATTTATTTTGTAGCAGTGTGTAAATATATCTACTTTCATAACGATCAATTATATTTTGTATTATTAAGAAAATTAGCAGAAGCTGTTTTTCTAAAAACTAAAGAAATTAGTGTTTAATAACTTTGGTTTACAAATTTAATGAAAGAATTGAAAGATTTACTTTTATGGCGAACATAAATTTTACAGGGAAAATTGTTGGGTGGGCACGACAAAGCACTAAATACATAACACATTTGCATTTAAAATATATTCAATCAATCTTCTAACCAATTAACTAAATATTTTGTTAAACGCACGAAACTATTTTCGACTCTAACGAAACAACTTGAAAACATTACATTGCGAATTAAACGCTTATGTAAATTTAACAATAT
Organism: Sycophila quercilanae; assembly: GCA_035582995.1. Taxonomy (NCBI): domain Eukaryota; kingdom Metazoa; phylum Arthropoda; class Insecta; order Hymenoptera; family Eurytomidae; genus Sycophila; species Sycophila quercilanae. The sequence goes on along the minus strand of JAWWEP010058632.1, from coordinate 5,742 downwards.
ACTGCAGTTTAATTAAATACACGTCGGTAATTAAATAAACCATCACGTTCCTAATTTACTTTAAATCCACCCAAGTGCAGTGCCACACATAATCGCGCGCCGCAATACGCCAAGCGAAAGTTGATAAACATTTAAACAGCACTCGTCTGCAAAAATAATATTAATTCCCTGAAAATAATTTGCCCCGCTCCCATTTAAAACCGTCGACCAATTATTCGCTCGCCAGTACACATACCCCGAGCGCGAAAAAACCCGCGCCGGAAAAATTCGAGCCCATCGTCATTCGCCGGCATCAAACTCGCGGCCTTAATCATCTCTCCGCAAAACACACAGGCGCGCGCATTCCCACTCAATCTCCCCGGCAAACGCTCGTGCGTCGCGTAATTCGCCCGTCCGCTCCTCGTCGATTTATCCGGCGGCGATGTCCGCATTGCGCCGCGAATTTGCATATAATAACTAACGCAAATAGAGAGCGAGAACGGCCCTCCGAACGATGGAATAAAAAAAAAAAAAAAAAAGACACGAGCGGACAGCAATTATTAGCGGCAACATTGCCCTCGACCGTCGCGTAAAATTGACTTTCGCGTGCCTTTAACGATCGATCGGCTCGCCGTGCTCGCTCGCCACTCTTTATTTAGTCAAAGCCCCATTTCCTGGCTCCGCGCAAACTCGTCCTCCCGGTCGCCGCTGCGAAAACAAGAGTCGCGCGCTCGCGCACCGCTGAAGAAGGGGAGGACGCGGAGAGCAAGAGAAAGAGAGAAAGAGAGCGAGCCGTCAGGAAGTCCGATTGTGTACTTTATACGGTAGCACGTGGTTACGGCGCTAAGTTACGTCCAAGATGATTATCCGAGAGGACGTAAGTGGTCGGCGAGCGGGGCACGCGCGCCGCGATTATCCCGAATCGCGAGCCGATCTCTCCCCCCTCGACGTCGGCGGGACGATTCGCGCATTCCGGGACGCTGTCGCCTTTGGGCGTTCGTGCGCGCACCGCGTCCCGCCGCTGGGGGACCGGCGGCGCGGTTCTTTTTTTTTTTTTTTTTTTTATTTTTACCCCGCGAGCGCGCATTTGCATCCGTCGCCGTTCAAAGAAGAGAGAGCGGATAATCTCGTGAAATTCAAAGGCGATTCTCCGCGCTCGCGCGCGTTTTGGATTTCCGCGGAATGCAGACGCGCCGCGACGTCGACGGCTCGCCAGATAATCTAAGTCGTGAGAAATGGATAGCAATTCGTTGCGGCGAGTCTTGAGGAAGGGGGGATGTGAATACGTCGCGGGTCAGAAAAGCGATTCTCTCGTTTGTATAGACCGAGGGACGACGCACCGCGAGGCTGCTGTACGCTGGAAACAGGAAAAGTCATCGGGTGTACTTGCTATCGCTTATATCGCTGGCTGCCCTCTTAGCGGAATGAATTTTGTATTGATTCTCCGCCACGGTAACCCGGTATTGACTTATCGCATTTATCTTCGAGCTTTTAAGAATAATACTGTTTCTTTGGGGGTATTACGATTTTTAGCTATTTTGTTGCACGCACGAGTAGACTCGAACTCGACAAACATTTATCTTGGAATTGTTTATTCGAGCTTACATTTTAATAGTAATGTAAGTAATTGTCAAGTACGAAATTGTCAGTGCAGCGCAGAGAAACGCAATTCGCAGCACTTAGCCAAGTACAATTTATTTTGTAAATATAGCCGTACAAATAGAACTATTCGTAATTCAAAATGAAAATTATACAATAACACCGTTTTGAAATTTTAATATTTGAAAATGTTTTAATAAATTTTTTATACAGTGTATTTACCCTACTTTGCCACTTAATCGTCTTCTTTGCATTTTTTTAACTTTTTAACAATTTACAAAAACTTAATTTACGTAACAAAAGTTAGTAGTACATAATAAAAGTACATAATAGTACATAATAAAAGTAGTAGTAGTATAGTTGTCTATTGCAAATTACAATATTTACAAATAATAATGATGTATAAATACATGAGACAGTTATAAAATTGCAACAATATATAAATCACGTACTGCGCTGTAAGTTCATAATCATTTTAAATTTACAGTAAAAATAATTGCACCTGAGTATGATGTCGCAGTCATTACGTAAAATTTATAATACTAAAAAGTAAGTCATAAAGCTAAAAGTAAGTTATACTATTTCCAATTATAAGAAATCAAATCATACTGCAAAAAAAAAGCATTTAAAAGTGCCAAGCACATCCATAGGGAAAAGAAGGTGACCATTCCCATCAAAGTGTCCTCGCGCGCCGTAGGAACATAAATCCGCGGATAAGGCCTGTTGAGATATCGAGCACCTCGCGAGGAAAAGTGCGTCCCTCCGCGATTGGCTCGCTATCCACCAAGTAAGAGCGAAAGCAGGGGACAGAGAGCGACGGGGCTCCGACAGGTGCGCTTATAAATAATGGAATGAATCGGGTGTGGCGCCTCTCGTCTCCGATTCTCGAGACAGCCGTGGCCTCTAATTGAAAACCGCTATACGCAAGCGGCTCGCTTCGTTGATTCGCCGGGTGCCTTTTTCGATGCGCGCCGCTGAGTTTGACGGGCGGCGATCGCGTTTCTGCGCGCGCCGTTTTATAAACGCCTTGGAGCTTTTAACGAGCGGCCAATTGATAAATCGACGCGGCAATTTGTACACGCCTCGCTCAAGTTTATCGGCCGGCTGTAATTTTCGCGGGGCAACGCGGATGTTTCACGTCGATTGCTCCTTGTAAGCGCGAGCGCGAACAAGAAAATCTGCGAGCTGCTGCGAACTCTGATTGGCTCGCATCCACTGATAAGTTACTCCAATCGAGTGGTTTTGTCGCTCTCTTCACTTTTCTTTTTTTTTTTTTTTTTCAAGTTCTGAGAGTATAGGAGGGTTTCCTTCTCTGCATTATCGTTGTGCGTGCAACTTCGATTTTCTGCTTTGGCGCTGAATTGTTCAAATCCTTTTTTCCTGCTTTTGACGTTCCCGGAAAGTAATTTACTTTTACGACGCTGCGCGATGCTTCCACGGCATTTACATTTGCAGCACCAATTGCAGTCGCGAAATATTTTAGCTATAACGAAGAAAAGGACGCATAAAAGTCCGCGCGCCGAATTTACGCGTATAATACTGCAGGGATACCTTGAATATTTCATAAGCCAAGGAAAATGAAAAAATTCGGGAAGCTCATATGGAAGCTGGAAAAATTCGTCGAATACAAAATTCACAAGAGGCAATAAAAAAAAAAAAAATGAAAGCACAGGTCGCCTTCAAAAAGTAGCGCAGCACACGACATCGTCATCGAAGAACAATGGACGCGCAGTAACGTCGGATCCAATCGTCGCAACGGAAGTTTTTCGCCGGCCGTGTGTCGCCCGTCGCTCGCCTCTCGTCTTTGTCGGCTAAATTTTTCACGAGGATGGTATACGTGCCTCTAAAGCGCGGGACAGGGACACGAGCCTCGAGACGGGGGGAGACGCTGAAAAAGGACAGGAGTCGGCCGACTGTCGAAAGGGCAAAGGAGAGACTGGCGGCTCTAAGGGGAGCCGAGAGCCACGCATATATATACCCGCCGCCTTAGGTCCGACGCAGCGTTATAGGACTCGCGCGAGCAAAAAGCCGCGGAACACATGTATTCCCTTTGTGGCTCTCCGTCGCGTCGACTCGCTGCGCAGAAAAAGGAGGCCGCGTGCTCCCGTGCCGGCACTACTAGCCGAGTGTTTTGCAATCAAGGAATCCACGTGAGAATGCGCCGCGACGGGGAGGGGGCGTCTCGAAGAAGCCGACTTTTTGCGGCACGCACGCCCGTTAATGCGGCCCATGTGTATACGGTGCACGCTCGCCAGGAGGACGGGACGGAGGGACGGCGAAAAGCGACGGAGACAACGTCGACGTCGGGGAATGGGAAGGGAGGGCACCGGAATTAGCTTATCTCTCCGTGAGAGGGTCGACGAAAGAGACGAGATAAGATGAGACGCGGGATTGTGTTATAGCGATACTTTTTTTCCTTTGGCTCGCTCGCGCGTTACTTCGTGCAAGTTTTTCTGAAGTTTGGTATACGCTAAAGGGTGCCGTCGACTCGGATGAAGATTTCAGGGAGAAATGGATTATTTAGCTTAGAGTATGAAACATTTTTTTTTATGCGCTTTTATGCGCGTATTTTCGGGGATTGCGAAAGCAAATTCAAAAATTCTTTCGTTGTGTATTATTAAAGTTTCAACTTACTATTGCCGTAGTTGAAAATACAAAGGTATTTTTATATTTTGCACGTTTCTTTGCTTCTTTGCATTTCAAGTGGATTATTTTCAGAAAAGTGTTATAAGAAAAAAATGTTATTTAAGAAAAAAAAATCTTTTTTATTTTACTGAACGAAAACAAACACATGCACGGAAAGAAAAGTTTGTGTGAAAATTGCTACACAGTTTTGTAACACATGGACTGACTCGACAAATAAAAAATGTTACTATAGAAATTATAGTAAAATTTGTTAAACTTATAGTAAAATTTACTGTAAATTCAGCAAAATTTACTATAATTTTTAGTAAAATTTTTTATTTCTCGAGTCTATCCCTGCGTTACAAAACAGAATAGTAACTTTTCTCTCCCTATGGATAAAATACTTTATTCCCGTTACAACGAAGGTTAAATTATTCAAGAATCCGATTTTTAACTGCCAATAAAGTTTAGTTTTGCATCCATAAATTTAACTTACTGCCGCGAAATAATTTTATAAAGGTTCGCCGGCAGCGTCCGCACGTATACAAAAATCGTGCAGTGGGCCCCCCTCGTAAAAGTCCGTCAACGCATTTTCCGCTGGTTATTCCTCGGCCGCAGTAAAAAGCGCTCGCGCCCCGTCACCGCTCGCTCTCGACGCACCGCAGACCGCGCCGAGGCCGCTCGCAGCCCCGCAGGAATTCTGTACTTGTCGTTGCGCGATATATACGTCGCGCCTGACAATTTTGGCACTTTCCCCCTGCATTCGCCGTTTGATTTTCCTTCCACGGATATACGGACGCGCGCGTATACGAAGCGAGACGCTCGTTATTCGATTTGACCCGTCAAATTGTTGCCCGCCGGCTGGAGGCTAAAATCCTATTAAGTTTTATTCCCGTCACGTGTTTCTTTTGGAGCGTAGGAGGTTTTATTCGCGGCGAGCCCGCGACGCCACTGGCTGTGTAAGCGAAAAATCGCTGACGAACGAGCGGCTGAGGGCGAGCTCCGGAGAGAGCCTTGAAAAAGCTTCGGGACGACGCAAAGGCAAAAGCGCTTCTTTCATCTTTTGCACGGCCACTTTTGCGCAAGTTTTACGGAGTTGGGCATTAAGCCTGACTTTTACTTGCGAAACGTTGATTCTGCAATTTTAAAATAGATATGTTATTTATTATTCACTTTGGCTATCTTCAATTTTCCATCGTATTTTTAGTATTTTTCTGAATAACGGGTTTATCGCAATTTTTAACTGTCAACTGAAATTTTCATTACCTTTTGAATGTTTAAATTTATCTAATGCTTTTTAAAATATAAAAGTACTCAAAGAAAGCTTGTAGTTTTAAGAATACCGTGGGTATAAATTTTAATTACTCTTCCACTAGAAATATATTTCACACATTATTATCAAGTCTCGTTAATAATCTGCGAGCTAGAAAATTAAAAAAAAAAAAAAAAAGTTGACTTAAGGGGGGATCCACCACCGTTAAAAATGGCTTCACAAAAGTACCTAAAAATAAATGAAAATGAATTAATAAAAATTGTTTA
>JAWWEP010058601.1:0-10221 GCA_035582995.1 Sycophila quercilanae | reverse complement strand
AGGACACTTTAAAGAACATTTCCTGTTAATTTAAAAAAAATTGTAAGAAATTTGATTTGCCGGAGAACGTCCTTAAACGTGCACCGTCCCGAACCATTCGCAAAAGTTTCGCGCGCACTTTCTGTAAGCAGCGAGGATCCGCGCCGCAGCAAGAAATAATAAACCACAATAACATAATCAGCGCTCGCCGTGGGGAACGTCATTATAACGCTATAATTAAGTACGCGATTTCGTCGCGTTTTCCAGATGAAAAACAGCTGTTATTCGGCTTATAAATTCCCTGCACGACGGTGCATCCTCCTCCTGTCCCGCGAGCGAATCCATAGGTATTATTCTAGTGGGATGCAAACGAGAGCCTCGCTACGAAGTCTGTATAGCTAAAGTCCCCTCTGGCGCGGCGAAGGTGCACTCGCGCGCGGCTCAAAATAATTAGTGTCGCTCGCGAGCCGCTCATTAAAGTACGACGACAATGTGCGGCGTGTATTTGCTCAAGGAGTGCGCCGATAATCTTTTCGTCGCCTGGCGTTCGAATGCTTATGACCTAATTAAGAAGAAAAAAACGAGGCAAAGTTTCGAGGGCAGCGTTGCGACAGTGGCCAGATCTCGGTGGATGTAAATTATGAGTAATGTGTAGTAAAATAAATAAACGCTTGTTTACTTTGACGACTGGGCGTGTGCGGTTTTTATAACTGCATTAAATTTCAATTGGCTAGAAGCGATTGTACAATGCACTTTGTTTTATTTCTTCTACTTTTGAGCGTTTCTATTAATCGGCCGTGTTGAACATTTTATGAGTGTCTATGACGAGCAAAAAATTTATACACAAATGCAAACTTGATCTTCGACTTTACTTGGAAAGTCCTTTACGCGGCCGTAAAAGTGATCTCGGCGCTATTTATGCTGTCTTGTAAATTTAATTGTAACAGCGGCAAAACCTCATTCGATAAAATTTTAATAACGACCTAATCCAAGTTGAATGAATTGCAGCTCTCGGCCACGGCGTCTAATACTCGATCGTCGGAGTGCATAGGGACGATCGAGTTCCCTTGAAAAAAAAAAAATCGATCGAATCCCTTGAAAAAAATTTAATGTCCAATAAAAGTCTGGCGTCACCGCTCGTTCCGCGTCGAGTAAAAATTATCGCCTCCAAAGCGGATGGCAATCAATCGACCGGGGGTATAAGCGAAAAAATCGGCGCGTTCTCGTAAAGCCCGGCTCGCACTTCGAAAAAGAAAGAGAGAAAAAATCGAGCCGTACATCTCGCGCTCGTGCGCACGCCTCCGCCGGCTCTAAAATCCTCGAGCCGTGCAATTACGCGATCCAGGCGCGCATTCTATTATACGCCGACGCGCCGAGCGTCCTCCTCGACTGCCGGGCAAAATTTACGGTGACGCGGGCTTTTACTGCCGGATATTCGGCCATGCTCGCCGCTCCGGGCTTTACGCTCGGGAATGCCGCTTTTTCCGTCTATTCGAATTTAATTTATCTTCCCGCGCCGATTTTCTCGCCGCGTGGGGGCCTCTCAAGGATATATGTTGGCTGCAGCCTCGGGCGCGTTAGCGGCAAACTTACACGGGCGGGAAACTGCCCTTTCTTCGTTTCCCGGGAGAATTTAACTTTGTTTATTGTTAATTAAAAGGCTGCCCCTGGTTTATTGTGCAATTGCGAGTGGAAGGCTGCGCGTAATTGCTTACTTGTTTTGCGCCCATATGCGCTCGTGCAGATAAATTTAAAAGCTTTCAGAATTCAGTTCTTGCGAGTGATGCTTCGAAAGGACGTTTATGGGTAGGGAAACATTTATTTCTCTTACCTAGTCTGTAATTTTCAGCCATTTTTCCTCCAATATATATTTTCTGGAGTACAACCGGCGAAAATTACGAAGCTACAAATAATATTGAAATGATTTTTTTTATTTAATTAAATAACGCAGTTTTCTGTCGATGAATATGCAATTTAAAGAATTCACATGAATTTAGCTTTGAAAACTTATCAATCGATCGATGGGAACATTTTTAATTTAGCCATCATCATTCGGTTGCCTCAGACAGGTCTCATTCAAAATGAAATTACTACGTCTCACAGGCGCCATATCAATTTACGATTCGCAGGTTTATTTCACACTCCTCACGTAATACGTAGGCACACGCTCGACAGACTGATATTATGACGCGATTATCGACGTAGTATACCAGTTGCCCGTAAAAATAACCATCCTCCGCGGCGATGAAGCACGAGGCGTTTCGCAAGCTCCCAGGTGTTTATGATTCAAATTCGCGGTTCAGAAAGTAAAAGTATCGGCGATTCGCCTACGGCCGTGGAAAAATCGAGAGCTGCGCGCGGCGATCTCCCGCGCACACGGTGTGTACAGGGATCGGGCCCCCCTGCGCGACTTTTTTTCCATTCGGCGCGGCTAATGACGCGCGGATGATGACAGAGTAATGACATAATGCACTGACGCTAGTATAATAAAACGCCGCCGGTGGAAATTGAGATTTCGTATTGAACTTTTATTTTCAGCCATCCGAAGTTTTACAGGTTTTACTTTTTTTCTTCTTCTTTTTTTTACTTCGGACAATAAGACTAAGGTAGGGCGAATATCCTTTTGACAATAGTAAGGCTTGCAAAATTTTCGCCTTCAATGGAATTCGATAGAAAAAAATATATATATGGTGGCCATATCAAATGAGCCCGTTGCGTCATGGTGAGCGACGCGAATGTCTTCGGCGCGAAATTTAAATTCAGTTCGTAAAAGTAAAAATATAGTTGAGTCCTGCTTTAATTTTATGTCTATTGTCCGAAATGAAAATTGGATTAGGATAGTAAAGCGACGCAATTGTATAAGAGTGCTGCAAATGCTCCGATAACTCGTACACTTTATTTAATCGACAACTCGTATATATTTTCTTTTAAAATATTCTGCGTTTTGAAATAACTATTAGCGCGTAATCCTTGTCGACGGCTCACAGCAACGCGAAATTAACCGTCCGAGTGCCGACGTTCCTAGGCTTCCGGAACATTACGGACCGGAGCGGTATTTTCGAGAGAGAAAAAAAAACAACGCCGATTTTATTGTCGACACCGTACGTAATTTGCAAATCGGCGGATCGACTTTCATCGTGTGATATTTAGATATTAAAATACGTGAAAGTGCAGTGCGGTGGGCTGCGAGTTCGATGCCGGTCATGATACCTCCATTGTATACAAATGAAAAAATAAGTAAACTCCGGCGAAAAGAAAGAAAGAAAGTCGTGGCCTGCTGATTAGTCGGAAATCATGGAATTCTGCATATAAAAATATAAGAAATTGCGAATTGGTCTCAGGCACTTGTATTTAAATGGGGATCGATCAAAGCGCGCGTGACTCACCTCGAAACCCAGACACATTTTATTAACGCTGAAATAATGCAAATCATACCAGTGACATAACAGTCTGACATCTGCGAAAAAAAAAATAGCTGTTTATATTATTTACAAAATTGCCGTTTTACCCGTCCGCGCCTTAAATACCCGTCGATCGCTGCATTTACATCAGGGCAGTTAAATCCGAAGGTTTACGTGTGAAACCCGTTAAACGAAGAAGACGTCATTAGCGCTGATCAAAAATCCACAGCTCACACCGACGCTTATTTCATTTGCACCGCGTATTAATTATGTTAATGCATCGACTTAAAAAAAAAAAAATGTTACTCTACGGAGGGTACCCCCGGAGTGTTGCATAAGATAAGGAGTGCACTTCACCGTGGGACTTTTTGCCGCGGGGTCGCGATCCCACATCAACGTTAATTTTCGAAAAGTCCGAGAGATGATGATGACTTGCAGCGCCTGGTGTAAAGAAACACTCGCGCCCGTAACGGGAAAACTCGGGAGGAGAGGCGAGGGGCGGAAAAAGAGTCGCGGAAAAAAAGGAGGCAGGCCGCTTAGGTGAGGGGAAAAAAGGGCAAGAGAAATCGTCACAATATGAATTTCTCGCGTTTCTTACAGCTGGTTGATCGGCCGCGCGATTAACCGTCAGGCGGTAGCTAAAACTAAAAGCAATCGGAAAATTACGCCGTGCATTTTTCGAAATCATAAGCGAATCGCCAAATTTTCGATGTTCGCTGCTCTTCACTTTTATAAGCGAATCGCCAAATTTTCGATGTTCGCTGCTCTTCATTTTTATTTTAAGTATACGTTACCTCACGGTTGTGTGAAAATTTCATGGGATCACGGGGGAATGGAAAGGCTTTTTAAAAGATTTTTTGCATTGAGGGAAAAATGAAATGATTTATTTTAGTAATTATAATTAATTTATATGAAATAAATATGCGACGCAACAATTACTATTGTTTCCAGTCGCTTAAACTAATTGATTATACCGGGAGATTATTATAGAAATTGTATATCATTAACAATTTTCTCGCGGAACAGGATTTTTTCTCAACATAAACTTTAATTAGAGGAATCTATTAATTTTTTTACTTGATCGTATAATAGCGAAATAATTCATAAATGAATTGCTCCATTAATGCAGCGAGAAAACTCATCCCAAATTCGCTTCACATTGTTGTACTCGTTACCTCGCCTTATCACTATCGATCTTTCGCATCGGGATAAAAAAAAAAAGGAAGGCTCGGTAAACGCGAGAAGCCGATAGCTTTCATCCTGCGGCGCAATTACGAATGTATCGTAGCAAAATAAAAGCCGAATCGAATCTTCGCTCGTAAGCTGAGAAAAACGGACGTGCGGTAAACTCGCGGGTTCTACAAGTCGCATGGCCTGCACTGCACTCGAGAGCGGCCCTGGACTTCCGCCTTCCGGCGGACCTACCGCCGTCCGAAGAACCTCCCACGGTGTTTTTTTTCTTCCTTTTCACGTCGCTCTCGTTCTCGCGCGCGACTCTCGCTCTCATAACCGTCGGGCTCCTCTCGCGCCGTTACACCGACGCGCCATTCTGACGTAACGGCCCGTAACCCGGCGCGGTTCGCAGCCGCATTACATATATACGCGGGGCGCGCATTGTGGCTGCCTTTCGTCGTGCTCGCGAACAAGTGCGTGCCGCGTGTCGCAACGCCAGGAGAGAGAAAGAGAGAAATGGGGAGAATTAGCCTGCTTACATAGTCTCGGAGTGTCGCTTCCTCGAGAGAAGCGCGGCCCTCTTCCTATTGTCTCGAGCGCGCGCTTAGCCTGTCGGGCCTTCCTTTTTTTCGCGAATATGTGTAACACTGGGAGAAAGTTCAAATCGATTATGCGAGCCGCACAGGGAACCTCCTCCCTTTCTTCTTTCTTTTTCTTTATTTTCTGCTGCATTTGTATTGTAGTTTTTGTAGTTGACGTGGCGCTTTTTTTACGTTCGCTTGTTCGTATTTTTTACGACACGGAAATGGGAATTTTAATGGTATTTTTATATGGAGTATAATTAAGCGATTAACATTGCATTTTTATTTCATTAATTATACTTTTATTTTATATTGAAAAAGTTAATGTGGCTTTTTATATTCTATAATGCGGTGAAGTGAATTTTTATACAACATTAAAATTAAATAATGCAAATATTATAAATCACAGAATATGTTTATTTAGTGAGAAGGTATTTGTTAATTTAGTTGTCAATCATAAGTAATACACTGAAATGTGATGAATGAAAATATTACTAATAAATTATTACATTGAAAAAAAATCTTCATAATGCTTCAGAAAACATCGTTAAATTTATTTTGAATTCATACGCAAAACTGCTATATAATGCTACCGTTTAATAAGTTGTTGAAACATCTATTAACTCATTTTTGTGATTTTTAATAGTAGATTTCTGAGTGAAAGGAGTTTTGTGACTTAGTAAGTTGGCTCGCTGGTAAAAATAAAAATTCAGCGAGAAAACTTGCATAATCATACTTTTTTTAAAACAACTTTCATATTCTAATGTAATGCAATCGTAGGACGATTGCAAAAAACATGTCACTTTTTACGTCTATAAAATTTAAAACTCGTTTTACGTTTGAAAAGTCATTGCACTCATGAGCAAGATAATAAAAGTCATTCCTCCTAACTTCTCTTTATTCATTGTTTCTCTCGTTTGCGTTTGATTAACTATTTTTGCTGAAAACCCGACGATACACGCATAAACATCTAATTATTATTTTCTTTTTATGTTCCAGGTGAGTTTTCAAAATTACACGCGCAGAATGAACCCATAACTAAGCTCATGTAAGTAAGATCGATCCGGCGGCTGCGAAGATTTTTTCTACTCGTCATTTTTTCCAAAACATCGACCAGCGCAAAAAGAGGATTTACGTAACGAGCCTATTATCGCGCGTCTTCCAGTCCGGTTAAAATATAATTATTTCATTTTTTTCCCTCTGGTGTACACGCTTGTCAGTTACTTCCACGAGTCGCGGTATTAGGCCTTAAATCATCCGCGGTAAACCATTTGTTACGTGCCCGTGTAAAAGAAGTAACGAGCGGTCGTCGAACTCGCGGTCGAAAAATCGGCATATCGGGTGAAGTGGCCGCGGGAGACGGAGGCCTTTCTCTCCCGTTTCCCATTAACGAGGGTCGCGCCGGGCACAAAATCGGGAGATTCGCCGCGCGCGTGAGGTCGCGGCGCGCCTCGCCGAGGAAGGGTTAATTCGGCGCCACCTTCCTTTTATTCCACGATGCAATGTGCCAAGTCTCTCAGATCGAGGCTGCGGGCTTTTTCATTTGCCCGCGGGAAAACGCGGCGAGCGTTGCAACACACACCCGCCGCACGTCTTCTGCCGGAGATAGGCGGCCTGCGTTGACGCGCGAGCGTGCCCTGCAATTTTGCCGGCGATCTTTTATGTAATGCGCTTTTCTTGCGGGCTCCATAGCGATAAGCTTGTGCCTCGCTGCGCCTTCTTTTTTTTTTTTGTTTTTCTAAAATCGGAGTAGGTGCCGTGATCAGATTGCGAAAGCATTGTAAGCTCCTTTTCTGCTTCGGTGGATTTAGTCTGACGAGGAGTCGTTTGATGACGTTATTTAACTTGATGTACAGAATTCATTTTCGTGGTAAGACGTTCGATTTGTTGTTTTTGTGACGATTGAAGAATTATTTGTGTAAGAACCTTTTTTTTTAAATGAAAATAATATTAATTATGTTATATTAGTCAGAAATGCAACAGCTGACCTCAAAAAGTAAAAGCCTGTTTTGCGAGAAGATCGAAATTTAGGGCAAATTCTTGGATATGACAAAACCTGCTTACCTTAGTCAACGTGCCTACAGTTTAACGATATAAACTTTGGATTTTAGATAAATTAGTTTGTTGACAGTACTTAGTAGTTGGGATTACAATTTTTTAAGTCATAAGGTTATAGTATCTTTTTATAAATTAAATGCAAATTGGAATTTGCGTATATATAAAATAGCACAAACTGTTTGATAGATTTCAGTTTAATGAAAATTTATTATGCATTATCGCGGAAGTTCAGGTTTCCTTGATCCTTTTTTCTACTAGCAAAATATTTACGTTCTTTGAAAATTAAAGCGCAATAAACGAAAATTATGGCTTCCGAATTATGAAAGTCTTTTCTCTGTAACGAATTCAAACGCAACGCAACTCTATAGTAATCAATCTTTTTCACCACTTTAACGGTGTACACTGTGAACTAGATTTTTAAATTATTTCTCAAGAAAAACTAATACGTTTCTTTTTCTATCATTCAGAATAAAAGAAAACTAAACGAAGAAAGTGTTAAAAGAAAGCCTCGAGCAAAAAAATAAAATGATAAACTATATTAAACGAGTTTCACGCTTTGTCGGAATAATACACCAATCTAATAGTCAGCAAAAAAAAAAGACGCGTTCGGTTTTCCAACAAAGGTAGCCCCTGATAGCTAAAGGCGATACAACGCCTCACCGGACGAAGAAAAAAAACTGAGACAGACTTTAACGCTAGCCGCCGGCAAAAGAAGAATCTCTCCGAAGCCGCAACAATGAGGCGTAATCAATAATTCGTGAATCGCATTAGCATGAAGCAAAAAGGAGGGCTCGTCGTGTACCCCGCACCGATAAAAAGCTCAGGCAAAAAAGGCAGGGCCGCCCATCCCAGCGATGATACGTCGATTCGCAATCGGCGAGTATGCCAGGTATACGCTCGCGCACAATAAGCCAATCCGCGCGCCTCTCGTCGTGACAACGCCGCCGCCGCTCGCGAAGATATAGACGCACGCGTGGAAAAGGTGCGCGGCTCCGTTTCAAGGTAGGTCGGCCGCGGCTTTTTTCCCATCGTCTCCAGAGAGCCTCTCGCGGCTATCGCGCAGATGCAGACTTGCGTCACGCACCGATCCCGAACTGGAAAGAGTGACGAACGAACGAGATTGAGCCGGGAGATTTGCGACCACTGCCTACGTGCGTGAATTTTTGGCTCTCGCGTAGTTTTACCTTAAAATTACTTAATTTGATCGGTGAATGTCGATGGGGGTTCGTTAAAGCTGGAATTTTCCCGCACAGCTTCTTAAATTTTTACAGCGTTTACTATTCATTTATTTTTTTTTTATAAAATAGAGAAATAAATTTTGGTCTAGCTTTTAAGTGGTTTTTTTAGCGCGTAAAATGTAAAGCATGAAGCACTTTGCATGCATTCGGAGAGTAAAAAAAAAGTTCAAAGGGGCCGCGCTGCACTAGAGCCTAATAAAAATTTAAAAAGCGTGTATATAGCAACCCTGCACTTCGAACCGACCGCTTGAGGTGCGTTACGTCAGCGAGCAATGCGTGCCCGTGAAAAAAATGTTACCCGGCGTACAGTGTGTGTTCCGTATAGCCACGCGTCGCGGTGCTCATTTTTTCGGATATATGCGCTGCGTCCGAGTGAAAGTCGATAAAAAGGGAAACGACCGCGGAGAGTCGCGCTATATGCAAGGGACAATTATAGCTATTAATGATGGTGTAATTAGAATTGTCGGCGGTTTTTCGCCCCAGCCGCGAGGTGGGCGTGATTGTGATTTTGATCCAAAAAAAAAAAAAAAATACGTAATAGAAGAAAGATAAATTTAAAATTTTTTATAACAGCCTCGAATACATAATCACGATCATACTTTTACAAGCTATTACATGTTTAGTGTAACGAATTTTTTTTTTTTTTAAATAACATTGTGAAAATAAAATATTATAATATTCATGTACAAACTAGATTCATTAATACGATCATTGCATGGAAACGGGATAATTGTGCCGAGCGAAAGATATATTACCACCATAAATTTCGATCGATGTTGCCATAAACTTCTAAATGAAATTATTTATACATTTTCCAAACAAAACCGAAATTAATTAAGGCTCATTTCGGCTTTGCGCTTAAAATTTCCTTGACATTTCGAAACGAAAAGAAGTTAAATAACAACAAAGAAAAAAAAGTATCAATCGTATCACGTAAGAAAAGCATGTCGTTCATAAATAAACGCGAGTCCCGGCATTATTTCAAGTGTCAAACGCACACACGCGGCCTAAAAGCGTATCGAGCGCGATCCAAAGGGAGAAGCGGACTTTTTCGCGGGCGCGCTCGCTCACGCAGACATTCATAAAGCAAGTTATAAAGACTTTCATTGCGGATTCGTGTTATTATCCCGTACAAGCCGGTCGTTAGCCGAAGATCGATTTAGGTATGCATGAATAGGCTCGGCTCGCGGCGGCGGCCCGACTCGCGCGCGGAAAAGTGAATGTGCGTTACGTCTATCGCGCGAGAGCGCCGCGAGCGGCGCGGTGCACGCACCGCCGCTGGCTGACCCTCGCCTATGCGAATCCCCGAGCTATAGATTGGACGCTCCCAAAATCGCCGCGGTCGGCGTCTCTCCGTTTTCGTAAAAGCGCATGCGAACCCAGCGAAGTTGAAAAAGGCGCGCGCGGGGCCGAAGATTTCGCCGATTTCAAGCGATTAATTGGCCGCGAGCGATTTTGCGATTGTGATTTCGGCGCTCCACGGGCTTTTGCATACGTGCGCGGGAAATTGACGTTATGTAAAGGCCCCGGCTCTCGAAAGTAAGCGCGAGCCGCTCGAGGAGCTGAAAAAATTTTGTACACGCACGCTCGCCTTGTAATTATGGGCCGGGCTCTCTGTGTTTTTGCAGATCATTTTTTTTTTGTTTGAGCTCGGTTAGGGTAGACCGTACCGAGAGGGGCTAAACCGCATTTTTTTCAACACTCGCGTGGCGGAGGTAATGAAGTCTATCATCGGGTGCATAGAATAATTAATTATACGCGGCGGGGGGGGGGGGGGGGGGGGGGCCGGGG
>JAWWEP010058579.1:0-10228 GCA_035582995.1 Sycophila quercilanae | reverse complement strand
ATCGCTTGACCAATCACAACGCGAGAAATACTGACTACAATGAAAAGCCCATGCATTTTTTATAAAGGGATTTTTTATAAAGGGATACTATAAATTCTTATTTATTTATTTATAACAGTAACTAATAATCTTTGGTTTAAATTGTTTAGATGCCTTTTGTAAACCCAATATTTCGAAAAAGTGTAAATTTTTGCTACGAACTTTTTCTTCTTAATACCCACCTTAATAAATGTCATTGCCTTTTTACAGAAACTATTAAAATAATTTATCTTGTAAAAAAAATTACATTTCCAGTATTCCAAGAAACCGAAATTATCCTTTACGAAAAAAGCCACGTTACAAACTTGAATTTGCAGAAAATATTAACATTTTAAAAAGGATTACCATGGGTATAAATGATCCGAGAAATTAGATGTTATCTCTCTAATTACACTTATCTTTACAACATCTTTCAGCTAAAATATTGTTCAATTATAAGAATAATCTGTCATTGAATTAACATTAGTACGATGGCGATGCGATTATAAAAAAAAAGTCATCCTCGCGGAGAGAATTTATAAAATATTCATGGAAATTTATTAGCTAATTAAAGATAATGAAATATCTACTTGTCAGATTAAACAATGTTTGACGATTATTTACGTTTAATTTATTTTTTCGTTTTATCAATCCTTTTCAATATACTCACCAACACGCCAGTAACCGTACGCACTCTACTCTCCCATAAGCTTATCAATAATACTTCCCATCAAGAAATAAAAAAAAAAATTGCCGAGTCCCATCTCATATTGTATTCCCGCATTACGACGATCATTTCTTATCCCATTGATTTCCATTCACCTATACAGTGCTCATAACAATGAGAGCTCGCAGCGGCCGTTGCACAATAGCCCGCATGCCGGCACATTATCATAAACAAGAGGGAAATTTATTTAAACAACGAGCACGCGCGCCTGCAAAGACATTGCGTCAGAGCCGTGGTTCATTGTGCAATTAGAATGGGGAGGGGGGAGTATCATGCGCGACGCCGATCGCGATTAGATAATTAAGCGAACCGATACTCACCTTTGCTCGGCGAGGGCGGGCGGAGCGTGACGAGTTGGGAATGTAATAGCGATGCGCTCGGGAAGGGGAGGAGGCACCCGGCTGCCGCTAATGAGGGAATATTGCGCGCGGCGATTTGCGCCGGGAATTGCGCGAGTGCGAGTCCGCGGCACGCCCTCGACGCCTCGCGCCCGCCCGCTCGTTTCGCTTAATTATGGGAAAAACACGGCGGATTTGACTGGCAAGTCTTTTTTTTTTTTTTATTCTTTTATTCTTCGAGTGCGAGCTCGCTGATTGATTCATGGTCCCTTACTTTTCTTGTTAATCGTTTGCTGCTAACTGCGGGTTTAAATTAGCGTTGGGTGGTAAATTGTTTTTCCTTTTTTTTCTACCTCCCTTGCGTGGCTCAATTCATTTGGATATTGAATTTTATTGTTGCTCATTGTTAGCCTCTTATTTAAAGTTTAAAAGCAAAACAAAAATTATTTTTTAGCTATGGTAAAATGGAGAATACAAGTTTTTTATTGAAAAGTTTAATTTTTATCAAAAATAGTGACTTAACTTTGTTGTTATAAATTGCATTCTTTTGGAGGAAGCACAATTCTTCAAATTCTTAAAAACTATCTACGTACTTTTTGAAATTGTTTCAAAACTATTACAAAAAATACACATTTGAAACTGTCTGACTTAAATTATAACTTTGAGGAAGTCAGGCGATTTTTCCGGCAGGAAATTTTTGAAGTTAATAATAATTTTTAATTTGTATACTTAACATTCTTGATCAATAAATTTTCTTTAGATTTTATTTAAACAGCTTAGCATATTTAGAACGTAATTTGGACCATTAATTCTTCTAATTTTTATAATACCATCTTATACTAATAATCGTATATAGAATTAAAAAAAAAATACATCAATTTGTCATAACACATTTTTTTCTTCTTCTTTTATTTACAGGTGGATAACGCATTCCTGCCATAAATATAAAGCAGTCATTTTAGAAGTCACTCGAACCTCCAGCAATAAAGTATAGCAAAACAAAAAAAAAACAAATTGTTAAATTTAGCTAAAAAATAATTATGAGCCTCCGCATGCCTCACCCGCAAAACGCAGTAGACACAGAAGTGTCGTATAATCTTGACGAGCGTTGCACAAGTGCAAGCGCACGTGCAATCGTCCAGTGCAACCGCGCTCCAGGGAAAGATCAAAGAATCCGCCTGTCCTGCAGCGCAAAGCCTAAGACTGTCCGCGGTGCAGTGCGGCGCTCGTCAAGTCGTCACCACTAATTGCCGACCATTACGCACTAGCAATTTTCGAGGCGCGTATACGGAAGGCTTTTTCAGAGCCGCGTGCGCGCTACTTCTTCGCGAAGTTCGTCTCTCCCTTTAAAAAAAGAAAGACATTTTCAACTTCCCAGCAGGCCGAAAATTTTTTCCACTCCCGAAGCCCAAAGATCCGAAGGACGACGCGTACAGAGTGGGTGAAGCAAAAAACGTAAGCTGCCAACGAGAAGCCGTCCGTGCCGTTTTCGCGGTAGCCATTACGCTTATTAACAATCCCACGAGTGTTCTTGCGCGACTGAACATGAGGTGCAAGCACCGGCGATAGGGTGGAGAGCTGGGCGCAAGCTGCGAGGGAGAGCGAATCTTTTTCTCGCGCCTACGCGCGAGACGAGCTGTTTTATGCATGAGGAGCCAAAAAGAAGGCGAGCGCGCCGAGACGCGCTGGGATATTAAGCGCGACTTTTCAATGGCACGACATTTATGCAGCTTTGCATGGTTAAGCGCGCGCATCGCGAAAGGATCTACCGGCCGCAGTCGCCGGGCGAGGAACAAGCATACGGCGTTTTAGGAAAAGCGCTCGGAGCGCCCGGCGGAGGCGGTGCTTTTTCTTCGCTGCTCTTTACTGCTGAATCGCTAAAAGCTTTTCATTCTGTACTACGCTTATGAAGGCTTTCCTTAAAATTTTTTTAATTGCGCTTGTACGAATAGTTTTTTTACAGACACCTCAGTAATTCACTGCGGAGTCGTTATTATTATTCGTTGCTGTAAATAATATTTTTAAAAAAGTAGGAAGGCCAGTGTAATATTATTTTTCACTTAATCTTTTATAATCCTTATAATTTACTTTCAATGGCTTAAAACTTGTTTCATAAATTCTAAAAACTACTAAGTAGATTTGTTTGAAGAAAATTAATTGTTGTTGGTTTTGAATGTTTTATTTTTGAAAATTTTATAACGCAGTAAATGTACTTCTCATATAATTGCCTATTAATAGTTGACGTAAAAAATACTGACGGATACGAATAATAGCAAAATGTTAATTCTTTCTAAAGTGTCGACACGATAGGGATGGAATTTTCTCGTGGTTATAAATTTAAAATCCTATTTGACTCCAAAACAGATTTTCTCCCAAATTATCGTTTACCTCCATTGTGATATTATTGGGCCCAGCAATATGCATATAATTAAATTTGTTAGAGTTTTCGTTTAATTTGGGCCACTTTACACCGAAATCTGGTTCTCTAAAAGTAGACGTAAATTTACTAATTTTCTGTTATGATTTAGTAACATTTTTTTACAAGGATAATTCAATTTGTACCCTTCACTAGCAACCGAATACCAAAAATGAACTAATTTTTTTGACATAGCTCTGTCATTTTTTGTAGTAGTTGGATCCAAAAAATTATTTTCTAATACCATTCCAGTATCATCTTCGTGGCTTACACCTACAAAAAATAAATGTTCAATCGTAGTAATATTCTCTAATTTTGAAGTGCGATAAAATACCTAAATTCACATTTGAATTTGTCAGTTCACTGCTAAAACTTTGAGCTGCTCTGTAAGAATAATAATAAAATCTCACACCACTTTTATTTAATTTAGATTGCATTTTGGCTGCTTTTATTGCTCCTGAAATAATTACTTCATCTCCTACTAAGTGAGTAAAATTTCTAACGACTTCTTTTTCAGCACTTAAGGCTCTATCACCAAAATAATGGTCCTTTGCCTCGCTTACAAATTCAGGTTGTTTATCTTTAGGTACTGAATAGTGCAACTGTAGTAAATAAGGAGCTACAGTAACCCAATTTCTATCAGTAAAGTCCAACAAAGTCTCATTTAAGACGAAACCTTTAATTACAGATAATAAAAGAATATAATTAATAAGATGAAAAACTAGAAGTGAGATATATAATTAGTACCGAGACCCATATTTTTAATATATATCCTTTGCATCATTTCCATTTTCTATATAAAAATCAAACTGTACTACATTTTTTTAGAATAAAACAAATATTTTTTTCAATATTTTTTTCAACTTTTAAAAAACAGTTTGAAAAATTTATATTCTAATTTAATTGATATTTGATGGAACGTTTTTCCTTATAATTAGTTCATATACACAAACTTTTCAGGCACTGTTCAAAACTCCCAAAACCCTTTACATATTTTGCAATGCGTAATTACCTGCCACTTTAAACAGCCCTTCTTCACTGACAACTCCTGTAATCCACGGTGCGTCATATATTTTTCCCTTTTTCAAAATATTTTGTGGTGAATCATTAATAAAGTAGTTTTTACTGACTTTTTCCCTGACCGGTGGAAATATGGAGTACGTAAAATATAAATCTGGCTAAATGAACACATTGGAAACATAAATTTAATATTATATTAAACAAATAATCAAAATTTAGTTGTAGTAGTGCAATTGTTTTATATTCAATTTTTTTTACTAACTAAAATATTACCGTCAAATCTTTTGTTGCATTAAGGATATCACTGGGCGTTATTTTCTTAAAACAATTTATTATTGCCGAATTATTAATTGTTGGACATCGCAAAATTTCTGCTAAAGCTCTGGTCATTTCCGATGTGTCAGGTGCATATGCCCATCTGCACAAAGCGGTTCCGCTGAAAGATATGCCATTCCTGAACATACCAGCACTCATCGGTGACATGTAATGATAATGTACACTAGCAGCACCTGCGCTGACTCCCGTCAAAGTAATTTTCTTCGGATCGCCACCGAAGTATCGAATATACTTCGACACCCATTGCAAAGCTACCGACTGATCTTTTAAACCCATATTTCCGGGCACAACTTCATCTCCAGTGCTTAAAAACCCGAAAGGACCAATTCGGTAATTAAGACTTACAAAGACCAGATCCTTGTCCATTAAGTATTTAGGACCGTATTCGGCGCTTAGTCCAAATTGAAAGCCTCCACCATGGATAAAGATTATTACCGGCAATAGTGCACTTTCATTTTTCACCGGAGCATAAATGTTTAAAAATAAACAATCTTCTTTACCAAACACCTCAAAAGTCATTGAATTGAATTGAGAGCAAGCAGTTGGCAAAGATACTGCTTGTATGTCTTTAGACCACGGTTTAACAGGAACTGGTGGCTGGAATTATTATGTATAAAAGTGACAAAAATACAAATACTTATCTATTTTACAATGAAAATTCTTTTTAAACAGTTTTTATAATTCTTGTATATTTAATGATCTACCTCAAAACGTAGTTTTCCAATTGGTGGTTGCGCGTAAGGAACGCTTTCAAATGCCGCAAATAAGCGACATTCGGCAGATTTTTTGTAGTAACCTTTAATACCGCCCAAGGGTAATTTAACGTATGGTGCACTATTATTTAAACTTGTTGCCAAACGAGTAATAACGCACAGCAAAATTGGCAACGTGTAGTAAATTTTTAAATTCATTTTTAGCTCCTAACGATATACGATAGAATAAGACACTTTCAAGTTTCAGATAAAATATAGACGTGTCGATTTTATTTAAGTAGCAAGTATCATTATTTATTTTAGTAATGTTAATAACTGATTGCAATAATCAGCTACCAAAGGCAAATACTTGCATTTTCACTTGTTATATGAGGAAATCTCACAAACTTTTTATTTTTGTGGAACCCCGATTTATTGAATAATCAATAATAGATTTATTGCTAACTATAATTTTCAAACTATAATTTTCTGCAAATAGAGACTAAAAAGTATACTTTTTTCATGACTTATAGGTGTGCCTAATTATATATCGCAGGAGCGTAAGATAAAAATTTGGGAACTACATTTTTGAAATAGGATGCTTTCAAGCGATGAATTTTCGTTATTGATTAAATGAAGAGTATCAAATCTGAATAAATCAGAACTCTTTTTACTACTAAAAAAATGTTAAGGTCGCTAAATTGTTCCTTTAAAATGCTGTTTAAATTTTAATTGTTTATAAAAGTTGTTCCTTATTTTGGTAAATTGCATAACTGCTTATATCAATGACTGAAGGAAAAATACTGACAATAAGATTCATTACGCCCAACAGAATATTTACATTAATGATGCGCTTTTTTTACCAGTTTAATGTACGGTTATTAAACAGATAAGAAATAGCAAATAAAATGATAAAACGATAAATGGAATGTATTCGCAAATAAAAGCCTCACCACCGCAAAAAACAAATATTTTGCAGAAAATTATCAACGTTAAAACTCAAAAGAAGCGCAGCGAAAAAGCTATGTTTATTAACAATGACGAAACTAAGAAAAGCTCAACGAAAAGGCTAAGCTTATATTTATTAAAAAACAAAAAATGCATCAAGAAGAGAGATTGCGATAAAAGTCAGCATGCAAAGGAGGCGAAGGCGCAAGTGCCCGAAGGGAAATCTTGACATGTTGAATACTTTTTCTGCTACTTGACAAATAGACGCGCAATAGCTTTCAGCGCGCGCCAAGCAGAGGCCTCAACTTTTGCCATTTCAGCTGGTAAGCCCGCAGGCCTTGTGCATAATGTTAGAACACAGCAGTAAGACAACACTAACGTTATGTGCAAAAGCGAAAGGACAAAGATGCCGTTTAACTTGAATATTTATCATCAAAGTACTTGCATCTCGAGGCACTAAATTCTTCTTAAATTATAACTACATATTATAATGAGACTGTAACGCATCTGCGTTGTGCAGAACAAACTGAAGAATACTACTTTACAAATTTATTACTGAAAATATTATATTCATCTTTTCTTAAGATGTAAAGGATATTTAAGTGTTTAGTACGCAATTAAAAATGTAAATAATGTAAAGAATTTAAATAAATGTCAAATTACAAAAACTATACAAAAAAACTTATTAAGTTAATTAACACTGCAATACATTTGTCGGCAATCAAAACTGTTGTAATAACTTGTAAGCAGCTGCTGTTCATTTGGCATCTTCTTCTTTTGAATGCTCAAATTGAAAAAAAACTATTCTCATTAATCCGCGTTTAAATGTATAAAATACCTGAAATTCTCACAAATCTAATACATATTTTGTCAAGGTCATTTCTCTAAAATATTAATCTTTTGCAACACTTGTTCCTCCAAGTCGACTGCAGTAAAGAAAATAATTCGAACGAAAAAATTCGCAACAGCAGCAGGCGCGTCTCTACCAAACATCCGCCGAAGAATTCACCGGTAGCGGACAGCTCTGCTTGCAGGTTCAAACGAAAGTACAGACAAATCCTGCGCACTCCCTCGCTCCCGTACGCACGTGCAAAACGTGGAATGCAAAAAAGGAGCACCGTACAGCTATACCGTCGGCGACGCGATGCCGGATAAAATCCTCGCTGCAACAAATTAACCGACATTCTTTTCCCTCCTCCCCCCCTCCACCCCCTCTCTCTCCCTCTCGCCTTTTTTCCGGAAAACGCGCGCGCCCGCGGCGTCTTTCGCGAGCACGCGAGACCTCACCTTTCTCCTCATCAATCTTAGCCGCGACAGAGAGTTCTATCGATCTCGCGGCTCCGCTTCCAGGGGCCTCCTGGGCCGCGAGTCGAGTGCCGACCGAACGCTCGGTGAAAAATGAGCAGCGAGTCCTCGCGATTGTCTCGCCGTGATGCCAGTCTCTCTCTCTCTCTCTCTCTCTTTCTCTGTCTATCTCACTCACTGCATCTCTTTCGCTCCCGACGTCGAGGTCGTTCACTCGACAAAGAGGAACGATACGACGTCGAGCAGGACGACTAATGCAGGCACTTCCCTCTCTGGCGAGCTCGATAGACGTTAATGTTGACAAGCGCGCGTTGTCCCGCTGCGAGCTATGCGAACTGCTTTCAAGGCTCAAGGCAATCGCGAAACGATTGATCCTCGCTTCGTGGTCACTTCTTCGGGGACTTGCGCAAAAAGCTTTTCAGGGCGTTGAGCTCGATAAGGATGATCGGTGTGACTTTTCTTAATGCATATAAGTTGAAAGCTTTGAGGCGTGATGTTGCTTTGCTTTTCAGTGAAATCGACGGGTATTATCGCTTTTAACTCTAATTTGTGTTTTTATAAATGTTTCGCTAAAAATTCGATTATAGTTATGTTTAATGTACTAACGATAATGGTATTTTTTAGATTGGAAATGTGGATGTGATCAAAGCAAATGGTATAATTTTTACCGTGGAATAAAAATACGCAGATTAATCTTGGCTGACCAACTCGAGATTTTTCTACTTATTAAATCTATCCATTGAAACTGTTCATTAATGAATGAAATTAATCAAATATTGATTTGATTTTTGTCGTTGACTTGATGATAATTACACCAGGTGATTTTTGCTGATCTAAAATCATTACTAAATAGTGATTGACAAAATTACTTGCAATATTTAAAGAAATATGGACAAGGATACACTATTTACATTAGCCGCTACATTAATCATTACGTTACCCTTTACGCTGTATTAATTTATTTATAAAAAATTTATTTATAAAATGTTATCTTTCAAAATTTTAAGCACTTCTTTGCCGTTATTTTGATCAGTCAAGTCTTTTTTCCATTAAACTTTTTCTTTGTTCAGCGATGATATACATTATATTCATTTTGAAGAAAGCGTGTATTGGTTTTTATAATAAATAGAATATGAAAATATAAAATGTAAAATTAAAATCTTACCTTATTGTTCCACTTTCTTTATGTTTGCCTATGAGGAAGGTTCGAACTCCATCAACCATTTGATTTGCCCAAGGTGGTTTCACCCAGATTAGATTAGTCAAATGACCTGCATATGCAGCAGGCAACATCCAATTTTCAATGCTGATTTCACTAATAATTACAAGAAAAATAGATTTATGGTTTACTTTTTAAATTTATTTTATAATAATTTGTTTAATGTCATTAATCTCTGCCTAAGAAGTATGTAAGCTTTTTTAACATTAATAGACTGACTTGCACTGTAGTGCCTAACTGGAATACCATTGTGAATTTCATAATTGTTTTGGACAAATTAATACAGTTCTTGTAACTGCATATAAAATAGAAAACCATCAAAGTTCTTGACTTAACAATAGCTAACAGTAATATAATTTAAAAATATCTAAGAGTAACACATTATTAAAAGTTTAAAAAATATCAAGTGAATTAAAACTTACTCAAATAAATCCTGCTTCTTCCACACTGTGTCAGCATGCATATCTTTAGGCACTAACATATCAGGATGTGAATCCAAATGAATGAAAGTATTGCCTTCGAATAAGAGATGTTTTGATCCAATGCATCGATAAATAAAGGGTAAAACCTAATAAAGAGAAAGAATTTGTTTAATCAACTTTTTGGATGCATAATGAAATGTGTTACGTTATTTGAAATAATAAACCCCATTAAACTATAATTGCAAAGATATACAAAAACGGAATAATAATTTATTCAAATTTTCTAGTATTGTTCGCGCGAAATCGTCGACGATCCTCTGATTTGTCGAAAATTATAAGCACACGATCTCTGTGGATAATAGTACGGATAATTGTGGCCGATTGAGGTCTACGATTAAATTTAATGTTAAACGTTAAATTTTTTTAATGTTAACGCTATATTGCAGTCTCGAGGCGGCGCGCGCACACTATGGAAAACGCGCGGCAGTTCGCTAACCATTTAATGACCACGTTGTCAAAATTATTAAAAAATTGTTTCCCCTTTATAAGAATAAGATTAAAAGAACAATTTAAGCTCTGGTACGTTAAAAAAATGTTTGGTTACTGAATAATAAAGGGTTAAAATAACGAAAAATTGCGACTTTTCAAACTTTAGGAATTTTTTTCTTGGAAACTGTGGGTCCTACGGTAAAAAGTCGAATTTATTTTTATTTATTTATTGAAACCAGTTAAAATTTACATAGAAGTTCCCTATGCGTACATAGGTATCTTACAAAGTAAATTCCTA
>JAWWEP010058535.1:0-10233 GCA_035582995.1 Sycophila quercilanae | reverse complement strand
TTCACTAGGAATATGTGACTATTCACTTAAGTTTAGTGAAATTGGAGAATTTTCACTAATTCAGATTTAGAGAGTACAAAACGCTTTTAAGGATACTAACGTTATGAACTCGAGATTTTAAAATTGACGTCATACCCTCGTTAAAAAAAGAGAAACTAGCCCCAGTAGGTTTTCTCGAACAGCCACGTAAGCGAGCGCTTAAACGCTAAAAAATAAAGGCGTAACGTGCGAGTTCACAGTTCAACTGGTGTTTAATTGCTCCGCGACGGGCGTTAAAAAAGCCCGTCGCTCGTAAAACGATCCCGAACTTGAGCAAGCGCACCACCCCCCTCCCCTCCCCCCGACCACCCTTATGGCCGCCCAGCAGTTCCTTCAATTACAAAGAGCAACGTCGGTGCACCTAATTAAAAGTGGCACGCGTCTCTCCCTTCCTCCCTCGCTCTCTCGCTCCCTCTCTCTCAAAAGAAAAGCATCAAGCGTGAAGACAAGCCGCGAAGCTCCACTCCGTCGTGTCGCGTCTGCGAAATCGCGTTTTCCCGTGGGAAGCGTCGCGGCTGCCCGGCCGCCTGAAAGGCCGAGACAAGTTTATTCAGAGACGCGGAATTGCGTCCCATGCATAATCCAGCGATAGCCTACTGTTTTTTTTTTTTGCCTCCTTTTCCCTCCCTACATTCCCGCGTCAGCCGTCGTCTCCTGCAAGCGTCGTTTGCGCCGAGACGACGGCCGCGTACGCGAGGGAACGCTTTTCGCGCTTTCCGTCCCTCTTTTCTTTTTTTTTTTTCTCTACCTGCTCTGTGCGAGTTTCGTCGCGCGTGAAAGGCAAGATTTCGCGGCGCGAGATAAGCGCCCGAGCGTCGCCTCGGACGATTAACCTGTACTCGAATGGAGGAGACGGAAAACGGCGACTGTCTTCGTACTGCGTACGTGCCGTAGTTACTTTTAGATTGCGAGGCGCGCGGTTACTACCCCGCGGGAAGCTCCTCGTGGAGTGCGTCTGACCAAACTCGCATTTTTCTACTTGGCGCATCTGCGCTTGATATTCATTGTATTTGTGCGGATCCTATGAGTTTCGTAAAATAACTGGGGTGCGGTGCAAGCACTGCAAAAACATTTTTTTAAGTTGTACCTGTTATAAAAGGATTCTCTGATTATTTAAGTGTACTTCGTTGAGAAACACCTCGTGATTATGATTTACAGATTGCCGTCCAAATATGAATTTGAAAGAACTTATGAAAGTTCACGGAAGTAATTTTTATTGCAAAAATTTAGTATGATTACAAACGATAAAAGTTACCAGATTTTATAGCAAAATACTTTTACCAAAAACTAAAAGAAGTATTTTAATTTTAAGTATACTCAAATCACATTAATTTTATTAATCTCATTTGGTTGTCATAATCAAAACGGGGTTTTCTCGTCTCTAAAATCAGCAATGATAGCAGCATAAACCATCTTCAAAATTTTTTTTATATTGGAAGATTTATGACTGATCGTTGCACCCTCAAATTTTTTGAATCCCAAAAAGTTCGCGGAATCGCTCATAAAACACATAGGCATGTAAAATGAAGCACCGAACGAAATTTTTTTTAAAAAATTAGAATTGTGAAAGTCTATATATTTCTACATTTAATTGTCGATTATGGAAGCGGGTTTTTTAAAGAGGGTTTTTTTCGAGAGTTTGTAAAAGCTTTCCCGAAAGCTTAGCGAATGGACAAGTGAGTACAGGGGAAACATTTTTTTTAAAGATTAACGAAGACTGAAATGCGATAATGAGAAATTTCGGGACGAACTGAAAGAGAATATTTTATTCAAGTAAATTTAATAAAAATTTTTTACTTGCCATAGAGAGAGTTGCCCATCTCACTCTCTTACTCTCTCTCCATTCATTACTTCATTAACATTGCACGAAAAGAGAAAAATTTTTACCTTTTCTATTTTGGGAAACTGTCGGGGCCCCTCGACTGCTATTACTATTTAAGCAGTCGGAATTTCAAATATGTAACAGCTACGGCACACTCCGAGGGAAGAAATTCAAAAAGATGATTAAAATTTCTCATTGAGAACTAGGGAAACACTGGGTAAACATAATTTTTGCAGCGAAAGAATCAAATGGGTTGCGAGGTATAATCGCGACTGAGGTGCTCTTGTCTAAAGCGAAATTAAGTGATTCACGTGACGAGCGAGCAGAGGATAAAAAAATTTCATTAACCTGAAAGGGCAATTAACATCTGCAGTGAGACTAACAGAAAAGCGGAAAATTCTTGCCTGATAATAACAATGAACTATCCGTAATATACACTTGCACAATGACTTCATTACATTGTAAAATATTAATCTACGTGAATAAAATGAAATAAATAAATAATTAATCAAGTAGATAAAAAATAGAAAAATATATCATTACATACATAACTAGTAAAAAATTAATTATTACATAAATAATTCTATAGATTAAAAATGAGTATTTATAATTGCCAAGCTATTTATATTAACCGGATCAAGCTGAAGCCAGCGGAAAAGAAATGTGGGGAATTAGGCACGGAGAAAAAAAATTCTATTCGATTTGATTGTGACGGGTCCGGAGGACAATGAACGTCGAGGCAATTTATTAGTCGGTCCGAGATGGTTCGTAGCGAGTGTAGGAGTTTTCTTCTTTTTTTTTTGTCCGTTTTTGCAAGTGACAGATGTGGAGATTCTCTTTGTAACATAATACACTGGAAATATCAAACCACATTTAAATTGCGTTATTACAGCTTTACGGCTTGATAGAAGTTCCTTTTCGTTTTATATAACAAATCCTTTGTTATTTTATATTTTTTATTTCTTTGTTACTTTAATTATAATTAGTATACCGTTTAAACGTATCATTAAAATAATTACAGTGAATATAATCATATTATTATTATTATATACTACATTATTTAAACTGCGTAAATGTAAGTATCGCAGAACCGTACATACTCGAGGTTGAACTTTATTTATCAAATATTTCGTTATAGGTTGAATTTTGAGTTGTGAAATATTGTTACATTTATCAGATAAATTATTCGGATAAATTTAAGAAAGAATATAAGTGCCATATAAAGCATATGTTAATACCCTTCGTAATAAACACATCAGCACCGATGGGATTTCCTACCAATTAAATCATAAAAAGCAAACTCCGTTATCCCCGGGCAATGAAAATCCAACAAAGCCACGAAAATTGTGAATACATTTATCAAAGTTTCCGTGTCGTGCTCGTAAACTCGAGCTGATTCACTGCTCGTTTACAGTCTATTCAGGATAATTCATATCTTTTTTTTATCCACAACTCCTTCGTGCAAAAAAGTGAAGGGAGATGGAAGAGTTTTTCTGTACTATGGAGAAACCTGACCTCTCTCTCTCTCTCTCTCTCTCTCTCTCTCTCTCTCTCTCTCTCTAATTTTCGAAGTCCTTAAATGTAAAATTTTATTTGTAATCTTCTAGTTGCAGAAACATTCTGAAACTAATGAAATTATAAAGAAATCTGATATACTAGACAATCACTGTGACGTTTACCAACTAGTTTTTATAGATTATTTATTCATAAATATTTTATTTTCTTACTATAAAGACATTTTATTGAAAGTATTTTTGTTATTATTTGTTATATCTTTAACCAAAATATTATATATTTATACCATTATTTTTTTTTATTTTTTACAATTTTATTTTATAGCCAAATAAAAGGCAATTTTTCTCATTGTCAGTGATTGTAGTCATCTTTACTATAATTAGACTGCGATTGTGTTTGTAATTGTAATAAAACTGACGTTCTCTAAAAATAACTTTTAACTGTATTACATTTGCACGTATTTTATTTTGCTGTAAAGGCAAATACGAAGCCATTTGTCTCTCTGTCTCTCTCTCACGCAAGGCTTAATTTTCTAGAAATTAGGTATAATTTTTTGTTTTAATTAAATGTGTGGGGGCAAGTGTCAGCGGGACGAATTTATTATGAGTCGTTTTTTGGAGGCGGATGGCGCGGGGGACTAGCGGGTGGCGTTAATACCTCCGTGGCAAAAAATACAGCGGCAAGCGTAATCGTGGGCACTCATCGATACATCCCTCGGCGAGGCATGCGATCGCCAGGCTCGAAGCGCGCGGATAAGTCAAGAAATACTTCCGACTAAGGCTTATCCGGTTGGGATCGCGAACCCGAACTTCGCCTGCCCCTTTTTTTCGGGGCGTTTCAAGGTTGTTTATAGACTTTTTCTCTCCGCCTTCTCGAAATGTGCTTTTACATGCTGCTTTACGACGCTGAAGATATTTTCGATTAGCAAATAAATTTTGTTGTTTTATGTGGTGAAATATTGTTTTTTGTGAGTTTGCATGTGTTAAAAGTGATCGTAATGGCAAACTTTTTTGCTGATATTAAAAAGAATTGGATTTTTGTAGGTTCTTTAAAAAACTAATCTGCATATATTTATACTGTCTAGACTGCCTTATATATAGATGAGATTATTTTACGAAACTATTGATTTTATAGTTATGCAAGAACCCTCTTAATGTCATAATAAAGAGATGACACCAGATATTTTTGTTCTTTTTGCACTCATGAAAGTTACAAAAAATTAACTGTAGCTTTATTTACGAAGCTGTAAATTTTCGTTAAATTAATTCTTAATTTAGGAATTACTACCGGTCACATATTTAGTAGTTATTATACTATAAGAGTCCTGCTTTTAAAAGCTAGTAATTTTATCCCAAAAATTATATAAAAACGCATTTGGTAGTTACTGCACTATTAGCCATGACTTTAAAGCTAATATACCCACAAAAATGACTGATCTATCCCTCAACTTTTTTTTCTGTGCATTACATACCCTCAAATAGTATCCTATGATAATATCGTATCCGATATTTTCACAGATATTTTCAAAATTAAAAGACAAATCAGCTCATTTTTTATTGAGGAACCTTAAAAATTTCCAGTGTTTACCCTTCATTCTTACTAAATCGATCCTCAGTAATTTACAAAAACGATGAGTATAGCTCGAAAAAGTACGAATGCGTGACGGCCGCGGCTCGACGGTAGCAGTATAAAGAAATTCCACGACCACAAGCTCGTATCGCAATTACGCATAACTCTTTATCGAGGCTCGCTATACAGTCGCATTATGCCAGTCGCGATGGGATCATCGGTAAATACGAGAGAAAAGAGCCGGGCTGCGACGATCCGTGGGGTCTGATTAGGGCTGGCCGGGCTTTACGAAGAAAATAATATCCCTAACGAGGGAAAGTAATTACGCAATGGCGTGCACGAAATGCCGTCGCGCGCTCCTCTCTCCCTCCATCCTCCTTGTCGTCGAGTCGTCGAATTCGCCTTTTCCTCGCGCCTCCGGCGCGTCACGTGACGCCCGTCCTCTCTCCCGTGCAATTTGCGCGTTGCAAATTTTATCCGACTTAACTTCGAGTGTCCGGCCATTTTTCAAACCGCGCCGGAATTTTCGAAGCCATTTCTCTCTCGACGACTGTATACTTATGTATGTACAGGAGGAAATCTGATGGGGAGGATGGAGGGGGCAATTATTTAGGCGATCGCTACGAGCAATTTTCTCGTTGGCTGTAATGCGAACTTGAGATTCAATTTTGTGCCCCTGTGGTCTTTTCGTTTTTAATCGGGACTTTTTGCTTTGTTTGTTTCTTTTTTTTTGTTCGCTTAGCCTTTCGTGCCATTTTTGTAATTGCAGCATTGCATGCAGCTCTCGTTGGAAGATGTACTTGATAAATTCAAATGAGAACCTCTCATAAATCTTGCGAAGTCTACAACTTTTCGATGAATGCAGAAATTCTAAATGAAATTCGAGTTATCGAACATTGAATTATCGATTAATTAATTTGAGTGTTCCAATATCCTTTACCGACAATCGATTATAACTGATTAATCAATTAAATACGGAAGTTTCTCTGACTTTTACAATTTGCCAATTTGTTACACTACTTGGTTCTGTAATTAAATACTGAGCTTTATATTAATTGAATCAGCAAAATAACAAGATATTGGTCACAAAATGAATTTCCGGTTCGCCAAAATTCATAATATTTCCGTACGCAACTAATGCTTCACTTCGATGATCAAAGAAACGATTGTTTATTTAATGTCATTAATTAATAATGTAAAAAAGCTTAAAATGTTAATTAAGTTCTAAAATGTTTTAATTACTCTGAAATTTATTTTAAATATATTTTAATAATTAATGAAAAATATATAAGCTTTTCAGACTAACTAATTCCTACCACAAAAATATAATCGCACGAAGCGCCAACCTTTCGCTGCTAAAAGTAGAGCTTCCTAACAGTCAAATTCTAACGGTACATTCAACTAATATTCACGAAGGGGTAGCGAGCTTAAAAAACGAAATTTCCGAACGAATTACCGGCTCTCCGATAAGAAACTGTAGGGTTAAGCCCTTCCACTGGAAGGGTAAAAATCCGTCGGAAGCCCGCCGCGGAGCTGGTAGTCTCTCGCGGCGAGGGCGAGAGGCAGACTATTAGGAAAAGAGACTCGTAGCGCTCTTAAATCGAAATATAGCTGTAAGGGATGCACGTAGAGAGCACGAAAGCTCGAGAGCGGTAAGACAAGGAGGGCAGTCGAAGGCGAGGGGAGGCTCGAGGGGAGCCGGGGTGAGGAGGGCAGAGGAGCGGAGGAGGATCTCTCTACGGCGGGGCGAGCATATGGTTAAGCCATAATGGTGGAAGTGATATATTTAAAGCCGGGCCGAAGTTTGGCGCGGGCGTGCCCCGCATAAGTTTACATTATCTCGCCGGCCGATAGCGGCCGGGGGCCCCGAGTGCCGCCGCTCTTTCGAGAGGCCATTCGAGAGAGAGCGAGAGGGGGGACGAGCGCGGAATGAAAATGAGACGGAGATTGATTTATTTATTTATGTCCTCTCGGCGGAGAGTCGCCCTGGCCGCTTTTAATTTCGAGTGGCTCTCGCTCCTCCTATCGGAGATTAAAATCTCGGACCGAGGCCTCCCGCGGGGACGTCTGCCGCGTCGTTCCGGCCTGCCCGTGCGATATTCGCGTTTCTTTTTCTTTTTTTTTTATTTTCTTCGTTTGGTCGGTTAACGAGAGCTGAATTTTTATGGACCTTTGATAAATGATGTTTGATAAATTAGCCTCGACAGGTTGATAAGGGTTGTTATTACGTGTATATTTAGTAACAATTTTGCTTTTATGGACTGCTTCGGTGCGGAATTTTTTATGGCGAAATTGGATAACGTACTTTTTTTTTAGGGGGGAGGGGTGGGGACATCGATTAACTTTTTAGTAATTTAAATCGTGGTTATATTTCCATGAGGATAAGGTACTTAAGGAGATATACCTTGACAAGATTATAGATTTAATATCTTGGAACTGATACCAGAATTATACATAGTTACTGTTTTTAATTTTTGATGTAAAATTATGAATCCGATGTCTCTTTTTGTTACTTCAATTTTTTAGTATGTCATGGAAAAAAAATTGGACGGACGACGAATCGCATGTAATCAATTTTGCATATACTTTAAAAGCAGATGTGTATAGTCATAACCTCGGTTATAACAAAACTGTGCTCTCCAGAATGATTTTTTTTTTTATAATCTAATATATTTTTCATACTATAGAGCAGAAGATTCGTTGGTACATCAAATAAATAAATAACAGTCAAATGTTTTTTTTTTTTAGAAGTGAATCATTTTTAGTTCAGTCTCGATTCTAGCAACTTTCTGACATGTTCTACAAGAATATATGTTACATCAATGTTTATTAACGCGTAAAAATAAAACAATCGTATTTTTTCTCATTTTTAGTAGAAAACTTGTCGAAAATGAAAAATTGAGCATGATGGGCCTTGGAAAGATTATAGATTAAATCAGATTGAGAAAGCAAAAAAAAGGGAAAATTTTTGAAAAAGAATATTCTGCAGTCAGCGCAAAAGAATTCAATACTAATCTCTGTCAACTCGCCAGAGCACAAACAAAATCGGATCAAAGATAAATAACTGATAAGGATTTCGGTGGAAAGCGTCGCACTGAGCCAGCAGAGTAAGCACCACTTTAAATTTTTCATTCCGCGTCGAGAAATTCCGTCGAGTCTCAACATCCGCGGAAAATATCATTAAGTTAAAATGTGGACTCGCCGCCGAGCGTAAACAAGCAGTATCTGGGGACTAATCCGCGCGCCTCGCCGGAATTTAGCCGATCGCCCGGCTGGACACGAATGGCCCTCCGGCCGCCGTACCAATTGGGCATCTCCGGCCGACATCAGAGGCCCGCGTATTTACGGCCGCCCGAGAGAGAGTCTCGGCGCGCAATTTCACTGGGCGGGAAGCTTTTGTTTTGTGAATAAGTGCTTCTCGCGCGCCGAGGCTTTTAAACTCCGGCGTCGACTTTCGCGCATACTGCTCGTGTCGGGCCTCTACGTGGGTGACGTTCTGACGGCGGACGAACGTTTTAGCCCCGTTGGGTGTTCTTTTTTTTTTTTTTAAAAAAAAAAAACAAAAAGGTAAAAGGGGCGAAAATAAAAAATAAAGTGTGTATACCTTTGCTTGTCTGTGTGTATTATCATACCTCGCTATATAACTGTGTAATAATTGTGTTATGAACCAAAGCTTACCTGAAAAATAAAAGTCGAAAAATACATTAGTAAACGTTGAAGAAAAGAATAATTAAATAATCTTTAAGGATAGGGTCCAGTTAGAAAAAGATATTTTTTTAAATTGTAATTCTGTATTTACAAAAATGTATAAAATATGTCTAAGTAGTCCCTTACTAATAAGTTCAGAATAAATTATGCTAAAATATGTTATGTAAAGTTTATGTAGTATTTATGCAGATATTTTTACAAAATCTGCAAAAAATATATTCAAATTTTCTTTTTTTTATAAACTATTCTGAATAAATTCTGTATAAAAGTTGAGCATATTTTTTTCGTAAGAAAAAAAAATAGATTCTGCAAAAAAAACAAATTCTGCAAATTTCAATAAAATTCTGAAGAATCATCAACTTTCAGTAAATTCAAATGTACAATTTTTTGGCACATCTATAAAAACAAATTTTCATAAATTAACTAATTTTTTAAAATATTACTTTTCTGTAAATATAGAATAAAAACTAAAAGGTTTCTTTTTCTAACTACACTGGACCTTAACCTTAAACAACAAATAATAAATAACAAATAATAAATAATAATTAACAAATAAATGTGAAAATAAATTAAAACGCGTAAACGGGGGGAGAAAATAAAGCACAGATATAATGAAAGAGGAAAATTGTAATATGTTGAAATTTACAACTTCATTAACGGCTGAACTTATGGATCTCGTACAAAGGAGCACGTGCGGGAGGCGAAACAGAATGCGAGGCGCACGTTCGCGCGTGAAAAGAGGTCAGCCCGCTTATCCGCGTGGCTTTTCGCTACTTTCGTGATCTCGAGCCGCTAACCGCGCCGCAATTGCTGAACATAATAAGGTCGAATTAGCGCCGCGCGACCCGACTCTTTCGGCCTTCGTCGATTTACTTTGAAAAAAAAAAGACCTGCCTTCGCATGACCCTTATTCTGCCTTTCCGCCTTCCTACGATGGCTATTGAAATATATATGGGAAACTAAGTGAGTGAACTTTTTTATGCTTCCGTTAGTCGCGATGTCTGATGAATCATTTATTCAGTATACACATCTCTTGTCTGAAAAGTAGGACCTTCTCAGTGTCTGTGTATTTTTACTCTGTTTCGGGGTCAGCAGAAAACTTTATATCTATAATTTGTTTTATTTAGCTACTAAAATTCATGAGGTAATGTGTTATTTATAAGAAAATATTTTCATGCTTAATTGTATTTATTAATTAGAACATCAATATTCTCTGTTAGAGTTTTGAAAAAGTGTAGATGTCTGAGCATATCCGGACGTTTCTACTGAAACTGTTGATACTATCGAGTGTAATTGAATAGATGTTTCCTTGATACCTTTTTTACATAATTTTTTTATTATTAAATTTTGAAGATCACATTTTACCATATAAAATAATTCTTCAGAAAAAAAGCATAGTCTGATACAATTAAATAATTTCATGGAAATATTCGTGATTATAATTTAAGATTATTACTTCTGCCCAGATGCCCTATATTTTGGGACAACGCAGGAATTGGAATACTCACAAGGAGAGTGTCAACCCTCCGGGACATGGATTTGGCTCAAACTTTGCAGAATGATTCTTTGGACCAAAATAA
>JAWWEP010058514.1:0-10234 GCA_035582995.1 Sycophila quercilanae | reverse complement strand
GATTTTGCTCACTCATAACTCTTCATAAAAAATCGTGGTTAGCCTTTATACATGTACCAATGTTCCCTAAAAATTTTGGAGTGGTCTACACTTTCGTTTTTTCAGAAAAAATGAAAACACTTCTGTAATTAATAATTTCATTTTAGCTTACTTTCGATTTTTATCTATTTTCATTAAACAATATACTTTAATTTAAAAAAAAATTTTAGAAGTGTTTTAACTTTAAAAAATTAAAATACTTCTGTAATTGATAATTTGATTTTAGCTTACTTTCGATTTTTATCTATTTTCATTAAACAATATACTTTAATTTTAAAAAAACAAAATTTTAATTTTTACTTTAATTTAATTTACTTCTAAAAAATCTAAAAAAATTCACAGAGTTTTAAAATATTGAGAAGAACATGTAAAAAAAATTTGAGAGAAAACAAATTTTTTTACCTTAAATTTGTCAGAGAATTGCCCATATATGCATTTTTGTCTTAACCATTTTTCTCCCTACAGATTCCGGGCTTCTTCCTTGCAGTAAGTAGCCGTGGGGATTGATTCAGGAATCAATCGTCACGACTACCGAAGATAGGTTGTACGGCCCGTCGAGCATGTTCTAGGGCTGGGGGGAAAATCTTTTTCCTCTTCCTTCCCTCTTCAGCAGATTTCAACCAGATTTTATCAACAATAACCATCAAGAATTATAAATTAAATCACCATCACCAGTGAACAACAGTATCAACCGCCGTACTTCCAGTCATCAATTAAAAATACAACAGCTAAAATT
Organism: Sycophila quercilanae; assembly: GCA_035582995.1. NCBI lineage: Eukaryota > Metazoa > Arthropoda > Insecta > Hymenoptera > Eurytomidae > Sycophila > Sycophila quercilanae. The sequence continues at coordinate 9,459 of JAWWEP010058514.1, read as the reverse complement.
TTTTTTATTTAAACAAAACAATTAAAACTTTTTCCCTCATTTTTAGAAAAAAAAACTTTGCAACCGCATTCTAAGTAAATCTGCCGCAATAATAAGTTCTGCAGCCTGGAAAAACTGCAGAACTTCAAGAGGGGGAGGGACGACCAGAAATTTTGATCGATAGTTCAACAACACACGACATGGCTGACCATCGCGATGTCACCCACATGTCAACAACCCAGATCGAAGGAACCGATGGAAATGAAAGCGATACCGAACTCACCGAAGCGGAGGAGGCTTCAGACATATACCAAGTACGGGAGGTACGAGCGATATCGATGACACCTACAGTGAAAATGGGTCAACCAGTCGCCCAAAAGTACCCCGTGCGTGCGGACAGGGGAACGCTAACGGCTAGAATTCAAAGAACTCCTCAAAATTCCCGAAGAAATAGAAGAAGGTTCGGAATCAGTAGTTCTGAATTTCTTACGGCCAGCACTTCCCGACATCCCTTGGCTTTTTCCATTACCACTGAGGCGACTCAACCAAAATACTACGACTGGCAACCTACCCAAACGCGTAACCCAAACGCGTAACCCAAACGTCTACCCAATCTGATACCGAAGGGTCAGTCGAAGTCACCCCGCCCGCCTCGGGTAACCATAAAAATCATCTCACCACGTCCCGCCAATGTCTTACATACAAACGGGACAATTTAGTGCATTTTGCCTCAGCCGATGGAGATTTATCCGCCTCTACCACGAGACTGCTACATGACGTTGGAGCCATCAACCCTAAGGCCTAAAAGTCCAAAAAACCTAGAATAGGTCAAATCCTTGTCACCCCGTTTAAAAACCGGCATATCTTTTCATTGGTCGTCAAATATAAGCATTACGACCAGCTCCTAATAAGCGACGTGAAAGTCGCTCTTAAAAATCTGAAAGCCTCTCTGGAACAGAGGAACATTAACATCCTTCCGAGTCTCCCGGAGCGGAGACCTAACCGACGCCTTGGATCCTGGCGTCCTCACGGAATTACTAATGAGCATCTTCGCAGACTTCCCCATTTTCATAACCATATGCTATGGATCCGTCTCATCGCCACCTCCGGAGGAAAGAACGGGAATTATAGAAACCCTCCATACATTTTTGTCTTAACCATTTTTCTCCCTACAGATTCCAGGCTTCTTCCTTGCAGTAAGTAGCCGTGGGGATTGATTCAGGAATCAATCGTCACGACTACCGAAGATAGGTTGTACGGCCCGTCGAGCATGTTCTAGGGCTGGGGGGAAAATCTTTTTCCTCTTCCTTCCCTCTTCAGCAGATTTCAACCAGATTTTATCAACAATAACCATCAAGAATTATAAATTAAATCACCATCACCAGTGAACAACAGTATCAACCGCCGTACTTCCAGTCATCAATTAAAAATACAACAGCTAACATTTTTTTTTATTTAAACAAAACAATTAAAACTTTTTCCCTCATTTTTAGAAAAAAAAACTTTGCAACCGCAATCTAAATAAATCCCTTTTATTATAAAATTTTAAATACAAAATTTAATAACCACAATGTATGCCAACTTTCGTTAGTCCCCCAGCGATAGACAACCAAAACCGCCCATTTAGTCGAGAAGGTTTAGCTGCCGGTTGGGTACAAATTCGGGTTCAACCCGCGCGCCCCTCATTCCCTTTGGGTCAAATCGGTCATTTCAACGCGATAGCAAGGGAGATACAACGGATCGCGGAACAAATCCAAGTCCTTCCGTTTTCAGACGATATCGTTACCTCTCATTCTACTCAACCTACTTCGAACGGCAACCCTAGAACTCGAAAACAACCTAAGAAGTAAAAGAAATGGCACCAACGGAACCCGCAGAGAAAACCGTCGCTGCAGCCCTGTCTATCAGCTTCGCAACCATGACCACCAGCTTCTCACTGCAGAACGTCCTAGTTGGACTTAGCGAGTTCGATGGCAGTAATATGCCACTTAAGGACTTCCTGCAGGATGTTCGGAATGGTTTAGAATTTATTGCGGAAGGTCAAGAAGGTCGTTATGTCAGAGCCGCCAGAACCAAATTGAGAAGGCATGCTCGCGACTGCACCTACGGGAAAACCATCCGCACGATCAACGACCTCACCAAAATCCTCAAAGAGCGGTTCGCCCCTGGGAAGGATTTTGCTTACTACTGCAGCAAGATCCACCAAACATACATGCGCCAAGGGGAAAAGATAGACGGCCTGTACGATCACCTTAACATCCTCCTAGCCGGAGCGGCAAATGCCCTCGAAGCGGAAGTCGATAGCGAACACGTGGACATAGCCATGAAGGGCACCAAATTAACTGCCCTCAACCAGTTTATTTTCAAGTTGCCACCAGATATACGAATGGCTGTCCAAACCCAGAACCCTAAGGATTTAGAGACGGCATATAAAGAGGCCGTGCGCTTAGAGGCACGACGAGACGCAGGGTCAGTCCCAGATTTCAGGTTTCGGTACAACAACCGTTCAGAGAGGCGTACCGATGATTTTTCTCGTCCAACCCAAAATCAATAACCAAACAGGAATTACACCAATGCTCACGTCGGAGTAATTATGGGGATTTCCCAACGGAGCCTCCTTTCCAGTATGCGAGCGAAAACTGGTGCTCTGGAACCTCTGGAACTGGTGCAACCTACCAATCTGACGACATTAACGTTATAAGGCCTGATTACCAGCCATACAACCAGTACGATCAACCCAGATACAATGATCAAAGACGTTTCGCAACATACCAACCGAACCCACAATCGCATTATAACCAGGGATACAGAGCCCAGCATGGGTCCAATATCCCCACTCCCCAGACACACCAAGGCACTGCCAACTATTCCAACCAAGGCGCTTATGGGCAGTGCCAATGGCAACCATCATTTAACTGGAGAAACGAAGGGCCGAAACAAGACGGCCCACTGATGCAAGAGTATCCGTTCCCAGCACCGAGACAAGGGTACCAACCATCGCAGGATAACAACCAAAATGGCCGACTCTACAACCCACACACTGGGGCTTTTGAGACCAATCGACCGATGCAAGAAAATTGGAGGACCCCGGCGGACACGACCATCCCCCCCCCCCCAGCAAAGCCGAAGCCTTCCTTTAAACTCCCAAACGGCTCGTCCCTAGATGCCGGCGGCGAGCCAGAACCAAAGCGTAGCGCCTTCCAACAAGACGGGAACGATCCCGAAGGTGCTACACATAATGACGAGGGCCGAAGGACGCTCATCATCGTTTCGTGCAAAGGACCTGGAGAATTAGAAGGGGTAGATAATGAAACTACCAAAATCCGAGAACGCATCCCCAAAGCATCCAAACCATATCTTATCTTTATGATCGATAATGGTTCCGCAATCAACCTGGTAAAACTAGCTGCCTTAGACCCAGAAGCACTAGTCGCCCCCAACAACCGCATCCCGTTATTAGGAATAAGGAAAGAAGGCGTACTCAGTTTCGGTACGACATATCTAACCATAAGAGGCATCCCCACCACTTTCTTCATGGTGAAAAACGACTTCCCCATTGAAGAGGATGGTATGATTGGACGCGGTTTCTTAAAACAAGAAGAGGCCGTGATCTCTTATCACAAGAATGCCCTTATGATAAGCGGCGACATCATGAATCCTATCCCTTTCGTTAAGGACGAAGACCTCAAAAAGGAAACGCCGCAGGATATTTACCTCGTTAACCCAAGTAAAGCCCCCAAAATCAACCTAGATGGACTGCCGAGGATCACCCCTCCAGTAAACCAGACCCATGAAGTCAACCACACGGGAGGTCAGTCCGCAACCCTAACCTTGGCATGTCACGATCACTATCCCAAGTCGAACAAAGCAAGTAATTCGGATAAACCTCATTAAGACCAATCTGGAGGAAGCTTACCTACTCCGGATAAACGTCGACTCAAACGTTTTCCTGGGAGAAGGGATTGTAACCAATTACAATACCTGCAAGGTCATGGTAATAAATACAGCCGATGAAGACGTAATCTTTGATGTTGATCCACAAGAGATCGTCGAGTTCGAACCGGTGCCACCCGAGTTAGATTTCTACTCGTCAAGCGACAGCGAGGAAGAATCCGCTCCCATTACTGATCCAGTCCAAAGAGCTGAAAAATTAAAGAAAATTATCCGAGCCGTGCATTTGAGTGCAGACGGACTTTATTACGTCGACAACCTTCTAGAGCACTATAGCGATATGTTCCTGCTCCCCGGCGACTCTTTACCATGCACTGACAAGTTCATGCACTGCATCCCAACAGAAGATGATCGACGAATAAATACAAAGCAATACCGCTATCCACCAACGCACAAAAAGTTTATTGAGGAACAGATTGTAAAGTACCTCGCAGATGGGGTCACCAAAGCATCCGACTTACCCTCAAACTCTCCACTGTGGATCGCCCCGAAACGTCCCGACAGCCAAGGTCGTCCCAGATACCGAATGGTAATCGACTTTCCTGAACTTAATACCAAAACAGTCGGAGATGCTTACCCCTTACAGAATATAACCGACATCTTAGATCAACTGGGCAATGCCCCCTACTTTTCAATTTTCGACCTGGCCTGGGGTTTCCATCAGATCCCAATGAACCCGGAAGATTCTTGGAAAACGGCATTTTCCACCCCGAAAGGGCATTATGAGTACGTCCGTATGCCATTCGGTCTTAAAAATGCGCGCAACCTCTCAGCGACTCATGGTTCAAGTCCTAAGAGGTCTGCAAAACGTCGAGATGCTGGTCTACGTAGATGACATCATCATCTACTCCCGAGACCTCGAGGAGCATGATCAAAAAGTTCGCAAGCTTTTCGACAGGCTACGAGATGCCAGGCTAACCCTACAACCAGACAAGGTCGAATTTCTTCGCACCGAAGTATCGTTTTTGAGCCACGTAGTTAGCAATAAGGGCCTAGAACCCAACCCCGATAATATAACCGCTGCTAAAGATTTCCCGAAACCAACGAACGCGAAGAATATTACACAATTCCTGGGTCTAGTCGGATATTACCGGCGATTCATCCAAAACTTCTCCAAGAAGGTAAAACCCCTCACGGACCTACTCCAAAAGGACAAAGAATTCTTATGGGCTCCGGAACAAGAAGAGAGCTTTTCGACACTGAGAGATGCTCTGTATCATGCTCCAATCTTAATGTTCCCAAACTTCGACCAACCGCTCATCCTAATCACTGACGCATCTTCGGTTTGGAACATCCAGTGGCGTACCTCTCCCGACTTCTCCAGGGAGCCGAGAAGAATGACACTATCACAGAAAAGGAGTGCCTTGCAGCATTATATGCAATGAAGGTGTTTGAACCTTACTTGCTATGCCGAAAATTCACCCTCGTAGCCGACCATGAATCTCTTACCTGGATGCATAGCCTCAAAGATACTGGACAACGACTGATGAGGTGGATGTTTAAGTTCATAAACTATAACTACACCTTCAAATATAAACCAGGAAAACTCAACTGTAACGTAGGTGCGCTGTCTAGATAGACTTCCCCATTTTCATAACCATATGCTATGGATCCGTCTCATCGCCACCTCCGGAGGAAAGAACGGGAATTATAGAAACCCTCCACCGCAGCCTCATCGGTGTACACAAAGGTATATTTTACCAAACCTACCAGAAAATACGTGAGAGGTATTACTGGACATTGCGACACTTGCCAGGAACGGGAAATAGATCGAGCCAAGACCAGAAAGCCGATGGTAATTACCGATACTCCCATCGAGGCCTTCGATAAAGTCTCGATTGATACCGTAGGAAAACTGCGAACCACCCCGGACGGGAACCAACATATTCTCACAATCCAATGCAACCTGACTAAGTACCTGATTGCCGTCCTAATTCCTAACCTCCGAGCTTCAACGATCGCAGACGCACTAGTCCGGCACTTGGTATGCCAGTTCGGAGCCCCACAGGTCATCCTGTCCGACCAAGGAACTAGCTCTCTGTCTGAAATCGTTGAAAGTATGTTAAGGCTTTTTAAGGTCCATCATCTCAGCACATTCGCCTACCACCCACAACAAACGGTTCGCTAGAGAGAAGTCACGCCCCGCTTATGGACTTCATACGCAGTTACTCTGAAGCCTATAGCGACTGGGATCGCCTCATACCATTTGCAACCTTCACTTACAACACGAGTATACACGGGGCGACAAATTTTACCCTGTTCGAACTAGTTTACGGCCGCGTCGCCCGTTTCCCCACGAAAATCCCTCCGAAAGATAAACTCCGTACATACAACCTATACTTACAGGATTTAATCAACCGACTTTCTGAGATGAAAATTATGGCGGGAGAACGTCAGATTAACCGTAAAATCGCGAGTAAAGAACGATACGACCAGAACACTAAAACCCTTAACGCGAAACCAGGCGACTACGTCTGGGTATTAAACGAACCTTGTAGTAGTAAATTCGATAGCTACTATAAAAACCCGCTTAAGATAACCGAAGCCCTAACAAAAAATAATGTAATACTTGAGCTCCGTATTGGCAAGCGCGTTCGTAAACATACGAATAAACTAAAATTAGCGCGCATAAAAGACAACAGGAAAAACTGAACGCATAACCTGGGCTTCGTAGCTCGTTCCAAAATGTAACCAGATTATCATCCCGATTATAAGGCCAGGCGTGTCGAACATTTACAGAACGAAGCATTTCTACGCTTCACGTTGAAACCTGCAATAAACTACGGGCCTGGCACCACAAACTCACCTCGCTCCTGATCGAACCAAGCCGATCAGAAGTCTTGCATAGACCAATCAGATACCACTCTCCCGTAAAAACGCACGGATCAATCCACCAATGGAGACTAGGCAACCGACGGAAATAATCCGTCAGGGTAAACATCATCCATAATAAATTATGTCATGAGCATTTAGATCGTTAAGCCACATATATATATTCTTTCGCTCCCACCCTTAACTACATCCGCACTTAATTTAAAAAAATCATCCAATGCATTCTTAACTTTTTCGTAATCACAATACTAACACATGTATAAATGTATATATATATATATATATTCTATCACCAGGAATATATATACATTCTATCACCAGGACTTATTTACCTTCTTCCCAAAATCAAAGGCTAATTTGTAACTGTTCTCTGTTACAGGAAACTCATAATGAATTTCATCAGGGTGGAACGAATCGACGCCAGGAGCATTGAAATACAATGCCGACAACCTTTCGAGCTGGAGGACATCCGAGACTACCTGGGTGAGGGTCTCAGCTCCCACCGAGTCATCCAATCGATCGAAAAAAGGGTGTGGTGGGTCGAGTTGAAGTACCTTGCCTACGACAGGGCTCGTCGAGCAGCTCACCTGGATGACGAGTACCTTGACCAGGCCTACGGGCCGGCAACTAAATACTACCCGGCCGCCATGGAGGCCGCTCAGCTAACAGTTTTCTTAAGAACTCCCGTAGCAACCATAGGAGCCTCCAACAACCAACCGAAACAACCTCCAAAGGAAACGGAAACCTGCAAGGGCACGATCTGCTTCCGAGTCCCCTACGAGTGGGACTACGAAAGGACCTTGCGACACTTCGCGAGGTATGGGCAGATCGATTTCTTCCGCTCCGTCCAGTCCGGTCCAAAAAGCCGAAGTGGGAATCTGGCGTTCGTGGGATTCATCCGGTACCTGACCCACGAGGCCGCACTCGCTGCCTTTAATGACAACCCTGAGCTTGGAGTCGAATGGGCGATCCTAGCTCTGCAAAAACCAGAACCCATCCACGGAGTAAAGACACACGTCTGCCGCCTCTGCAGAAACTTCTACTCACCGGATTCCCCCAGAAAACATCGCCGTGTTTGTCTCCTACTCACCGGTGATGAGTTGACACTCTACGAGGTCTGTGGACAAGAACTTCCACGGAGAGAGTTCTTCAACCACCTGGAGCGATGTACAGCAACCATAGAAACCACACAACCTGAGCTGCAACTCCCGACGACATCCCAGGAGCCACCTACCCCGCAAATATCAACCGCAGAACCTCAAGGATCAAGCGAAAGGCAGGAAGAAGCACCTACACCAAGGGTTTACATCCGTCCTCCCCTAGCATCAGGCCCTCTAATTGGGTGGCGCCATGGCGGCTATATCCACTATTTCACGCACCGACTAGGCGTCACAACCATAGTGGACGAAGGACAAAGGGTGATTCCCCAAGAGGTTGAGAACCTAGATGAGCAACTTAAAGCAACCTACCGGACCGAAACCACCCCTTTCCCGTAAACCGCTAGGATGATGACATCCCATTGAAGACCACCATCTCGCAGCAACCATTTTATATTATCTCGTTTTATGGATCACGTATAACCTTGTACACGAGCCTAACCTTTCCTTTTTTTATGTACCTTTGGACAAATAAATTTTAACTGGATCATAACCCTAATTTCTTTAATTGCATCCATAGAATCCCAATGTCACCGAGGACGGCGACTCTTCAATAGGGGGAGGATGTTACCAAGAAAGCATTCAATCGACCGCGCAGACCAGGTCATAAACCGCTGACCCAGACGTTTTGGGCCCCAGCGCCGAGCGCACGTGTTGCTCGCCTATAGGTGTGACAGAGAGCGCAGCAATTAGTGCAGGGCTTGCATTTCCTAAACAGGGGGAAGTGCATGCCTTTGCGCGCTCTCCTCGGCCATTCCGTTCCGGACTTTGAGAGAACGAGCACACCAGTTCGGCTCGCTCTCTTCAAATCCGCAGCTTTTGTCTAAGTTTGAATTTTTAACAGTTTCCATTTTTCATCCGTTTCTATTTAGTTTCGACTATCGCTTTTAAGTGTAGAAAACCGCGCCGCGCGTAAACTTCAACCGTTTTCGCGCAACCTTTCGTTTAATATTGTGTGTGTGTGTGCGTGTGCGTGTGTGCGTGCGTGCGTGCGTGCGTACTTCTTCTGGGGGCAAACCTGTTTGAGAGGCGCCAAAATATTTATAGCTGAGTTTAGATTGGCATTGAGGGTAAGCAAAGCATCCTCCAAATCGGTTTCCAGGGAATTCATGGCTGACCAGTCACACCGAGAGAGCATATCATTTAATGAATCAGTATCAATACTGTTGTAATCCCTGTAGGAAAAAGAATCCTTAACTGGCTCCGGACAAAAGATGTCAATAGTGACATTCAATAAGCTATGTCTCCCGAAGCAGGGCAGCCATTCATTCCCATAGTCAAGTATTGTGTCATTGTCGTCAGTCAAGAGTAAGTCATTCCAAGTGTGAGACGATGATGTTCTATGTGTCGGACCATGCTGGATAATTTGCATGGAGAGTTCATTGATTAGACGCTGGATGGTATTCGCGTCGTCGGAGCCTGACAGCAGGTCTGCATTAAGATCTCCCATTATTACTTTATGCCTAAATTCCGTTGCAAGGGACCTCAGGACAGGAAACAGATCGGAATCCCTCTGCATTTGTACCTTAGGTGGTCGGTA
>JAWWEP010058472.1:0-10236 GCA_035582995.1 Sycophila quercilanae | reverse complement strand
TCGGATCGACTACGTGAACGTGACTGAGATTGGCTTCGCGAGCGTGAGCGAGACTGAGAGTCTGATCGACTGCGTGACTGTGACCTATATCGATGACGTGAGCGAGACTCAGATAGACTGCGTGAGTGTGTCCCAGATCGATGACGTGAGCGAGACTCAGATAGACTGCGTGAGTGTGTCCCAGATCGAGGACGTGACCGAGACATAGATGGAATGCGTGATCGAAATCCAGATCGACTGCGTGACCGTGACCTAGATTGATTGCGGTTCTTCCGACTAACGTTTTCTTCACATCCATCATGAGTTCTTTCTCTCCAAGAAGAACTTCTGGAGATACGGGCATTACTCCGATGTCGACTCTGAGAACGAGTACGTCTTTGCTGCCTTTCGTCGGGATTTGCTGAATTTCTTCTCGAACGAGACCTACGCTTTGCCTTTTTTTTTTCTGCATTCACTTTATTTCTGAAGTTTTGTTTTGCAGATCTTAAACGCTCGCTTAGAATGTTGTTAAATTCTTGCTTCGTTGGATTAAACGATCGAGATACTCCTCCTGCAAACAATACAAAATTTACTATGCCATTTAATGATTACTAAAAAAAAATTTTAATTTATTTACAATTGCACAAATTAATAATTGAGAAAACATTATAATGAAGACTCGTGACATTCTCCCTATGTATTCGTTTCGCATACTTTTAAAAAGTTGGACTTTAGATTAAATTGAGATAATAGTTAATATAATAAACTTATGATGACAGGAACTGCTTTTAATATTAATAACAACTTTATTTTGATAACTTACTAAAAAAAGCCTTGTATATTTGTGTGTCATGCAGCTTTGTAGATGAGTCTGTCCCGTACATTGTGAGCTGATTCGAGCATTCATACGTGATTGTTTCGTTAAACATATTTTTAACGGCATCTTCTATGTTTCTTCCGCCTAAATATCGGTAGTACTTAACCTGTAATCGGAAAGTCATTGATTATAAATTATACCTACTCGCTGTTTCGTTGTTTAATAAACAAATATTTACATTATGTTGCTTACTAACAAGAAAAAACTACTAATACTAATTACTGCTACTACAACTGTACTACTACGACAAATTACTTTTAATGATTCATTAAAATTATTCTTACTAATTGTTCGAATTCATCATCACTTGCGTTTTTGAATTTTTTAAAATCCTTTACGTTTGAAAATGGCAAATAATCTGGTTTGACAGGTTCTGCAGCATCTAATTCGTATTTCAACAAATCTATTACGTTGCTGGAAAATGTTATAATATTTTTTGAAACTAGACATAAAAATTAAAATGTAAAAACGAATAATGGTAAGATCAGAGTACTTACTCAAATTTTTTATTCATATTCTTCTCGACCGCGTCTAACCTTTGCATAACTGATCTGAAAATAATATATTGTCAAAACATTTAGTAAATGTATTAATGATGATTTACGTCAAGGCGCTACCACGCCTCTTGATAATAAAAAGTATTACGATTACGTATTAATTTAAGGCAAATTTTTTAGCAAAAATTTCTGTGACTGAATAAGAGAATCGTTTTGAATTTATCAGAACAATGTCCATGATTACATTGTTTCGGGAAAAATTGTTAATAATTTTTACCTCCACCCATAGCGTTCATCTGTTTTTGGTAAGACAACTTCAGCATCTGCCGCAAGCGGATCTTGCAGTGTTCTCTGTTTAGTCACTGCTGCACGATTTCTCTTTTCAGCTGAAGGTACTTCATTGGGAAAATCCTTATAAGCATCGTTCAAACTAAGCAAATCCATATTATCCGGTTCAATGTCTACAAAAACATTACAATTAATTTATTGACTAATCCACAAAATCAAGTAAATCCACAAAATCAAAAATATGTGACACGTTTAATTATTAATTGTAATAATAGTTAATAATAGTTGCCAAAGGCAGAATATATTTTTATACAACTATTCTGTAAGCTTAAAAGGTTTTAATTAATGATTTTAGCTATGGAAAAGACGAGACATAAAAAACCCACTTTTCGTGACAATCACCGATATAGTTTGCAAAAGAGAGAATTTTTTTTTTTTGACTAGAACCCAATTCTTAAAAAACACAAAAAAATACAATTTTTTATTCGTTTTGCATGGTGCAGTCTACTCTTAAAGAATATTTGTTATAAATATGAACCTGTAGATGGATTGAAGCTTGCACGTATATTACTCGGATTTACAACTGTTCCGGTAACTTTATTGACGTTATTATTAGCTGGAATTACACAATTAGGGCCACCATTATTTACAAGGACGTCATCTACAAAAGCAATAAAATAATGTTTATTCATGAGTTAATAAAAATATATTTTTTCTAATTATCCACCTGTAAATGCCGTGAAACTTGCACGTATATTTTGTGGCATAGTACCATCACTCAAATTTCCAAAAGTGCCAGTAACTTCATTTATATTATTAGTAAGTTGTGTTAAGCTATTAGGCTCACTATTACCTGTACGTGCGCTATCTACAAAAGTAATTAAATTGTTGATGTCAGTTTATGTAACATTTTTTGTATAAATATTTACCTGTACATGTCTCGGAGCTTGCACCTATCTTTTGAAGAATAGTACGATTACTTTCATTCTCAACAGTTCCAGTAACCTCATTGACATTATTAAGTGACACTACACGAGGAAGCTCACTATTACTTGTACGTACGTTAACTACAAAATAAATTAAAAAACATTTATTAATGATTTTTCATTTAGTTGTAATAGAAACAGAATTAATATTAACCTCTCGAAGGAAGTTGGGAGCTGCTTGTATTATTCATTTGTTTTGCGACATGGCCAGATTCGTCTACAGTACCGGTAGTATTCATGTGATTAGGATTATTTTCTTCTTCTGCGATTACCGAAGCTGATGTTGACTTGTTTAAAGCTTGTTTTATTTTCTCCACGCTCTTCTTGATCGAAAACTGTTGTCTCTCTTTCTTCCTATTCTGAATGATTTTCTTCAATCTGTTGTTCCGATCATCCTCCGAAGAAGAAATAAACCGACGAGGTTTAATCCTCTTTCGCTTCTCTTTCTCTTGTCGATTAGGCATCCTGAGAAAAAATTTACGCACTTGTATAATATGCAATGATAAATAATATTTGTGATACTTAACAACACATGTACAAAAATCTAACCATATAACAATTTAACAATTTCAACACTTTGTCTAAGATTACAATATAAAAATTTTGAATTTGATGAGAGATAACAAGCCACCCTTACACGGTGGTTGGAAGGTTGGGGGGATGACACGCGCAAAAAATTCAATCTCGGATGATTTTCCAGTCAGAATCCAATTAATTTTTTTTGCAAGACCTTCAATGCTTCCCGAGCTTTCAGATAAAATTTTGAAGTTGATGCGCGATAAAAAGCCACCCCTGACAGGGGGTTGGAAAGCGAAAAAAAAATTTATCTGCTGCATATTGCAGTCAGACTCGAATTCTATTTTCTACAAGTCTTTAGTCGCTCATCGAGCTCCCGACATCATTTGTGAAGTTGATTCGAGGTAAGAAAGCACCCCCACGAGGAGAATAAAACATGCAAAAATTTTGAGCTCGGGTGCTTTTTGCAGTAAGACTAATGTTGTTAGTGAATATTAGCATTTCGTATTAATTTAATTTGTTCAAAAATAGGATTAGGTTTTCCTCATGTACCTGAAATTTGTAACCTTATCAATAACGAAAACTGATTTTTTTTAAAAATTTAAATCCTGCCAAATTCTTGCTTTCAAATTATGCAATAAACTTTGAAGAACGTATATTCGCCATCAAAATTAATTTGAAGTAAACAAACTACCTTTACGTGGGGGATGAAATTCATATAAATTCTATCTGCCCTCCATAATTGGCTATCACTCTACCTTTTTTTCGTACATGTATTTTACGATGGCGCAAGCTTCCACAAAATTGGCTAGTCGAAAGGGACTACGGATACACCCCTACGCGGGGGATGAAACGTTATGGAAATTCCAGCTGACCACCATATTCAGCTATCTAATTTTCTTCCTAAAAATATTTTACGATGGCGCAAGCTTCCAAAAAAATTGGTTAATCCAAAGGGACTGTGGATCCACCCCTACGTGGGATATGAAACGATATTGAAATTCCAACTGACCCCCATATTCGTTTATCAATCTAATTTTTTTTTTTAAATATTTTTGATGGCGCAAGCTTCCAAAAAAATTGGCTAGTCGAAAGGGACTCTGGAACCACCCCTTCGCGGGGGATGAAGCGTTATAGAAATTTCAGCAGACCCCCATACTCGGCAATCTCTCTAATTTTTTTCCTAAAAATATTGTACGATGGCGCAAGCTTCCAAAAAAATTGGCTAGTCGAAAGGGACTCTGGAATCACCCCTTCGCGGGGGATAAAGCGTTATAGAAATTTCAGCAGACCCCCATACTCGGCAATCTCTCTTATTTTTTTTCCTAAAAATACTTAACGATGGCGGAAGCTTAAAAAAATTGCCGCTAAGTTAAAACACGATTGAACCGCGGAGCGACGGTGTAAGTGTCAGACGCTGGGCGCGTACAGGTCTGCACGGTGCGATATGATCCACTGTTTTTGCTTTCTCACTGAGAAAGCTTTGATTCGGCAAAATATTTTTTTTTCAGTTTTCATCATAGAAGTGCATATTTATGCTCAGAGAGTCCAAACAAGTACTTTTAACAAAATTTCTGTATGCATGTATGTACGTACGTATGTCCTTCCCCCTAGCCATTTCTGAACGACGCGGTGAATTTATTCCAAACTTCGCACAAAATTTGAAGTTGCTAACCATAAGCCCGCTTAAAAATTTCAAGCAATTTGGTCGATTGGTTCTGATTTTCTCGCAATTTTAGTGTTTTTTGAACATTCAAAAATTTTTTTTTTTTTTTTTCGAATATCTTCCGAACCACGCGGTCTATTCGTCCTAAATTTTTCGTATAATTTAAGTGAAAAAATTAAGGAGTTCTCTTCAAAATTTTAAGTACTTTCGTCATATAGTTTCGATTTTATATTTATTTTATTGTTATTTTTTTCATACTTTTTTTTTTTTTTATTAGGGTTCTTTACCCATCCGCAGAATCCCCCGCGAAGGGGTGGTTCCATAGTATCTTTCGACTAGCCAATTTTTTGGGGAGCTTGCGCCATCGTAAAATATATTTACGAAAACAAATTAGAGTGATAGCCAAATATTAAGTGCAGATAGAATTGATATGAACTTTAATCCCCCACGTAAGGGTAGGTTTTTTATTTGAAATTAATTTTGATGGTGAATATACGTTCTTCTAGGTTTATTGCATAATTTGAAAGCCAGAATTTGGCAGGATTTAAATTTAAAAAAAAAAAATCAGTTTTCCTTATTGATAACATTACAAACTTCAGGTAAATTTTTCCTCCAGTACAAAACAGTATGAGGATAACGCATAATTCTATTAACCTTTAGACTGCCGGCCTGGCTCGTATATGAGCCACCTGTGACCTTGGCAACTACTCTAGAGATATGAGGTGTTTTTATGTATAAATTTTGCACATCAAAACTATCAATTTATAAGGCAAAAATGCCGGCAGTCTGAAGGTTAAGGGGTTATATCTAAGTAAATTTTTGAAAAAATCGAATTTTTTTTTATATGGTTTATTATCATCATGGAAAACATATCTCATCATTATTTTTGATTTAAAAAAATTTTTTCAACGCCCAGGCCCGAACTTCTAAAAAAAGTCGCAACGCTCGAAAACGCGTATAATCACTACGTGCTGATTTACAAGAGTTCTGCTGCTCGCCGCAGAGTACCTCGGGAACAACAGGCCCCTGTTCAGTACAGTCCGATGCCGCCATTTTTATAAATAAATTGACAAAATAATTTTTTGTATACTCTTTAACATATGCATGTTAGAACCTCAAAATAATTTTAGGACACTTGTGATAATAGAAGAGAAAAAAATTCATAAAAAAAACCTGTCTTTTAGTACTTTACTTAGATGTAACCCCTTAAAAAGTATGTTAAGTGCTTGTACATAGGCAGACATTTGTAAATTTCTCCCACTCTATTATACTTGTTTTTCAATAATTATTACCTGTATTTCAGGATGATGACTCGGAATCATGTCTGGAAACGTTTGCTTTTTGTAAATGTACATCCACCTTATATCGAAATGTCGATTTATGTCTTATAAAACATTCAGAGTCTGACAAAACTTAATTGCGCTATTCAATTATTTGTTATTTTTGCTATTTACATTTTCTTTGTTCATTGTACATATAATAAATATTAAATCTATTAATACTTCACATAATATTAATTTTTTTTGTATTTTTTCTGAGATGTTAATTGACAGTTTTCCAGTCAACGCATGCAATAAATTATACCTAATACTACGCAAACAGAAGGGAAATTAATTTTTATCTATATAATAACGGATACTACATAAACATTGTTAACTGGATCGTCATCGTCATTTTCACTGAGATATGAATCGTTTTCATTACTATCGCGCCAATAAGGCATACGATAGCATTTTTTAGCTACGTAAGTATGCTCGATTAATACTGTTTGGGATGCTAAAATCGAACATTTATAAGTACAAGCTACCGTTGAGTCTATGCCAACATCAAAAAGGCTTTCAACAAACGTAAACTTTTCAACCAATATGTACATTAAATTTTGGTGTACATGAAAAATATTTTTTACTATACAAATAGAAAAATCCTCTAACATGCATGTATTGTCTTTCATCTCTGTACTAAGAGTAAAATTTTTTAATTCTATGCATTTAAAACTTTTCCAAGATTTTAGTAAGTAATCAGGTACATTATGTGGAAGGGGGCCTTCATGAGTAGGATTGAACAGCCTAACATGTTTATCGTCTTTGACAATTTTTGTATTGTCAACATTATGGTTTTCTCTTTCCTTCAATCTATTATAAAGTTGCTGCAAAGAAGAGCCTGGTTTTCTACAATGTTTTTTGATAAAAGTCATATTATTTTCGTATGGCCAAGCTGCGTACGTTTCAACAGGACCATACTCTTTTACGTCTTCTACCACATGCAACAGATTATGGACATTATACGATAAAAAATTAAGGTCGTAAATCATTTGAGCATCTGTAATAAAAGTTTCCAATGCTAATTTTGCAAATGACAATTTAATTGCTGATGGATTTGGCATTACAATACAGCGGATGGCGGAGCTCAGTATTAGATAATGCATATAAACGTCTTTGTCAATTATTCCATTGAAAACTACGATACCAAAATACAAAAGAAATTGTCGGTGCTGTGTTGCTTTAAAGTCTTTAAGGTACTGCAATGTTTCCGGCAATCTTGCGAATTCACGAGGACAGTATTTTGCAATAATTTTGATTCTATTAGATATTTGCAGTATTTGAGCAGCATTTAATTTGGCCTTTTTACCATATATACCTTTAGTCAATGCGAATAAAATTTTTTTATGAATTCCTAAGTAAATGCAGTGCATCACGTCAATAGGGACTTGCGTTACTAAACCAATTCCCAATTGTAACAGTGGGCTTTTTTCGATATGGTGACTTATATCGACTGCAGAAATATAATCATTGTCATTTCGCGATTGATGGATTGTACCAAGATAAACTGTAGTATGCTTGTATCTTATACCTGTTACTTTACATTTCGAACATGGACTTTTAGCATTATGGCTTCTATGTCGAAGCAAATAAGCACGTGCTACAAGGTCTGTACAAAACAATCTAATTTCGACAGTAAAATGCTTATCGTTATAAAACAAACCCTCCTCTCGCAATCGTGCATAATCACTAATAAAATGGCTTAAAAACATTTCAATTTCAACAGCCTTTTTCCGCCCCTTATAAATTCCTACAATTCCAACACTACTTTCCGGTATGTTTGATATTATAATTTGTATCGGAATTACTTCAAATTTTTTATTTAAAGGACAGCCATCAATATTAAAATCAATCATGATCTTGGCGCATGGTATTAAGTGAGACGGGGTTCGATTTAAAATTTGAATTAAAGCCGGCTCTAGTCCTAAATGCAAATATTCGCCTGGAGAAACATTAATGATATTTCCACGAAAAATACGGGGAGTTTGTAGTAAAGTTCGTGGATCTGACGGTAATGATGTAAAACATCGATGACTTTTCAAGACAGTTAGAATATGCTTTTGTTGGACAAGATTCATATTGGTCTGAAGAAACACATGAATCAAACTATTTTTAAAATCTTGGAAAGTTTTCCTAGCCGCTTTCATAGTTTTGTTATCGTTAATTGATTGTACATTGTTAGAGGACTCTTCAACAATATCTGTACGATTATTGGCGAAGAACTCGTTATTATTCTCATTAATTACGCGTGAGTTACTGTTAAGAGCATTATTAATTTGATCGTTGACAGTAATATTAACAATAATCTGTTCATTAACGACATTAACCTCTTCATTAACGACATTATTGAAATTTACCGTGCTAATATCAACTTTTTCCTTGCGACAATCATTTGTTTCTATTTTATCATCTTCATTGGAACCATTTTCATACATAAAATCAGTCTGCCTGGTTTTCTCTCGACAACTTTTTAATTTATTTAAAAGATCCAACCGTGCTATACGTCTTAGTTGTCTTTGAGAAAGCACAGAACATGATTTTCGTGATAAGAATGGTTTTCGTTTGGTGCGTTGCAATGTTCTGCGGGTCTTCATACTAGTACGCTAAATAAAAAAAAAATAAATAAAAAAGTAGTTTAACAAACAAATATTAACAATAATAAAAATCTTAATAATAAAATTAATACTAACTAAAAAAAATAATTTATAAATCAATACAAATTGTAATAATAAAAGTAACTTCTTTAATTGATATATTCCCGATTGCTATTCACAACGGAAAACCGTTATTACATCCGGCAAATTTTTTCGAAATAAATCTGTGACAACTTTCTGAGTAAGTATTTTTTTTCATCATCCATTACTGTACACAATCAAGTGGGATTTTTTACTTATACTCGACATTCACTGGCCAATTCGGGCAAACTTATTTTTACGTAAAAATAAATTATAGTTTATAGTGCTATTCTTATAAATTCTTATTTAATGACTATTTAGACTATTTTAACTATAGAATCCCCACTTCATCAAGTACAGTAATCGGTGAAAAAAAATTAAGAACACCGTACAATTATATCTGTCGGTAACATAGGACTCAGAGATAATTAGACCTCCTTAAACAGCAACCCTCAACCCATTAACCCTGAAACCCTGAACCCTTAAACCCTGAACTCTGAAACGCTGAACCTTTGCACCGTGAAAGCTGAAACCTACACCCTCAAACCGTGAACCCTGAACCCTTCTTAGTACATTCTGAACAGCTTGTTAATGAGCTGTGGAAGAATTTATTATTATGTTTCTGTGTTCCTGCATGGTGGAAAAAACGAATTGCTAAAATAATTTATAATACAAGTAGACGTAATATTAATATTGTTGTACCCCTGCTAGAAAATTAACCACAAATTGATCGTCGTATGGCGAATTTTATGGCGATTGATCAGTGTCATCATAATTTGATCATTTACCCCGTCTTCTGGCGACAGTTTATGATTAGAATATGGCGACTTCGATGGTAATCATATTTTGATCATAATACGGTAAAATTTACGAGAAAAATATGATCAATATTATTTACATTATTATTGAGGTTAAAGCTATAGAATATTATAAAATATTGTAAGAGTTCATTTTTTCAGTATTTAAGATGCGATATGCATGGTATATTATGTAACGTGCGGGAGGAATCACGGTCGTACGTACAGGAAATTTACCAATAAATAAAATAAAAACCCGAGTGCGAGCGTACAGCCGCGCGAGTTTTCTCATGATCTAGAAGAGTGAAAAGTTTTAAGTCACTCCGTTCGAGTGAAACATCAGTCTATTTGAGAAAATACTGAGCCACTCCAATCTGGACTGGCTCAGTTTTCACTCCAATCGCGTGGTTTTTCATTCTTTCACATCATGATCCTCTTTCTTTCTCTCGCCCCAAGACGGCGGTCCGCGTACTCGTCTGCTGTAGTAGTGCGGGTGACGGATGTTGACATTCGATGGGCGGAGCTGTTAAAGGGTGGTGCGAAGAAAGTAGGTAGAGAGAGGAGAGAGAGAGAGAGAGAGAGAGAGAGAGAGAGAGAGAGAGAGAGAGAGAGAGAGAGAGAGAGAGAGAGAGAGAG
>JAWWEP010058461.1:0-10239 GCA_035582995.1 Sycophila quercilanae | reverse complement strand
TATACTATTTTTCACCAATAGCGAGCCGAAAGTACAAACTCCCGATGGGGCGCCGGGAGGGAAATTGAACTTTCGGCCAGCGTGTGGTGAAAAAAAAATTACATTGGCATGGAATTTATGGACTAATAAAGTCACTCTCGGACGCGTGAGACGGCAATTTTTAATATTGAAATTTTTTTTCTTTTTTAACTACCGAGAAAAGCGCTCCGAGAATTTATACAGTTCATGTAGAGAAGGAGCGGAGGACTCGTTTTATTTTACAATTGAATTTTTAAAAGTTGCGCTTGGGAAGATTATTAATTTTGCCGTTTTTTTTTTCTTTCGCTCCATGCTCGGTGGTTTGTCGCGTGACGCGATTATTTTTAGAATCGGTTTCACGCGGCCCGGAGAGCTCCGTTCAAATGCAACACAATTTTTAACGCATCTTGACATTGACTAATCACGTACTCTACATTTTTAGCTACTTGTTACGTATTGTAATGTTACGCGTGAATTATAAGTCTAATAAGCGCGATGACGCAAAAAAATCTAATTGAGGATTTAGATGCATTAATATATTTGTGAAATGCTAATAAATTATTATGTTCTTTCACTTACACTGAAAAAGAAAGTTGTGCATCTAACTAAAATTTATTTGATACCTCCTTAGAAAATTATTTTCTTGATTTAGCTATTTACTTTAATTAACCAAATTTTTATAGTTAAAAAAAAAGATCTATTTAAATATCTACTTAATGAAAACTAGTTAATTTAACATTAACCTTCGTTAATGAAACTAAATATTTAGATATATATTAACTGAAAGGTTTTGTAATAAAAATTCAACAAAATTTTAGTTAGATCTACAATAAGTCTTATTTAATGTAAATTTTGAAAAATTATACTGAGACGAGTAACGTAGAACACTGGAAGATCTACGTTACAAAATCTGATGTAATTTTGCAGGGTATAATATATATATAACGTTGATAATTCACTAATCTTTTAATCAGATATTATATGGTTACACCTGCAGTGCTAACTGTTCGCCTACACACTTATTTAATTTTTCCACATTTGATTATAATATTGTGCATAGAAAAAGTTTGTATAGATATAGATAGTATTAAAGATGAAATTAAAAAAGTTACTAGGTTGTGCAAGAGTACTGAGAAAAATGACGTTCGTTCCAAAAAAAAAAAAAAATAAATAAATACCTTGGTATTTAATTTTAAAGTAAGACATTTTAAAATAACTGTTTGGGTAAACAACAATAGTATAACAATTATTTATAACACAAAACCGCAAGAAATGTGGATGAGCTTTTGAATACAAAATTAAACTAAACAATTAGAAATTTAATCATTTGTATACACCTTTATTACATTTGAAAAATTTTAAAGTGAATCCAAACAAAATTCTCAATTCTGCATTAATTTTCATCACTTAATTTCATTAAAATCTTTATTCATTAACATTTAACAGCTACACTTTCATAAAGTCGTAACCTAAACAAAAAAAAAAAAAAAAAAAACCACTTTGAATCAAATTTCAAAGGAAGTAGTAATTTATCGCATAAATCCAATCCATTTTCTATATAATTCATATAACTACCGTTTCCCATTATCCCCGCATTGTTATTGCTTATCCAATCGCCACGAAAAAGTTGGCCTCATAGGCGCCCTCAGGTAAACAACGGTCTCCGGAAAATCTTCCGAATTATAATGAAATTGCCTCCCGACGGATCTAATAATACGCCGAATTTCCGCCCGATGACCAACGTCACGCTCGACTTCGGCATACAGTCGCGTGTGCCTTACGAGACTCGAGAAAAAAAAAGAAAGGAAAGAACTCGATGGAGGAAACGCCGCTCGTCGGACGAGTACGCGTCAAGACCAATCCGCAGAATCCGTGCAAATGCAGAAATTCTATATTTTTTTATATAGAATTTTTATATATAATATTTTTTTTTTTGCCTAGCGGGCCGAAAGTGCCAACTTTCGCCCCGGCGCCCGTTTGTGAAAGTTGCCATTTCGGCCTCGCTAGGCAAAAAAATAGTATACGCACCACGGGAGTAAATAAAGAAAGCCTCAGATCGCATGTTTGTCACCCTCGGCTTCGCCTCGGGCGACAATTTACATGCGATTTGAGACATTCTTTGTTTTTCCTCCCTAGGGGCGTAATATACTAACTCGATACATCTGAATCGCGTCACCAAAAAAGAAAATCATTTTGAATAGTTCACTCACGTCTTTCCCCGAAAGATCACACCCACACACCTGCACGTACCCACCCATACAGGCTCCCCCACTCAAGCATTCACGCGCCTACACGCACCTACACGTGCATACACACACGCCTACGCACATACACATCCACACGTGCACACACACGCACACACAAACACACACAAATACACAGAAAAACACACTTTTCACTAATATATGCTCAATAACCGAAGCGCCTCAATGAATCGAGCGGCAGCGTCGCATAAAGTGACTCCATATCGCCGCTAAAAATAAACAAAATCACGTGTCCAGGCCGCGATGAAAAAAAAAAAATAATAAATAAAAAGAAAGAAGATAGAAGCAACTTTATAGCGGACTAAGCTCGGCAAAACTCTGTCGTCGTCGTTGCCTTTCCGCAAAAGTTCAAGGCTCGCATATGGTCGCGAGTATAGTATAGATGCGAACTTACCGCAGAGCTCCCCGGCTCGCCCCGGCGACTCCCCGTGCGCGCAGCGTCGCCGAGCAGTACCACCGTCCCGGCCTCGGATGCTGGGCTGTGCCACTCCTCGCGCACTTTACCTCACACTGTCCCCGGCACCGCTTCACACGCCGATAAGCGTACACCGAATGTATATACCGAGATATATATCTATAAGTTTATATGTATGTTTCTATACACACACACGTATATAGTATACACATATAGATATATATACATATAAATGTGTGCGCATATGCGTATATATATTTATATATATATATTTATATTCGTGTGGATGTGTGTGAATATGTGTTTATGTGTAGATCCCCGCAGAGGAATGGATGGACGCACGCCGAGATGAAAGTCGGTGAGGAAAAACGCTGGACTTGACTTGCGCGGGGGTGAAGGTGCGTTGGCGGGGTGCGCGGGGGGTAGGTGTAGAAAGAGAGACGCCGCGCCCCGCGTACACTCCGGTCGGCGCGCGCGCGACTTGTGCGTGATGGGGGCTCCGCTCCGCGCTTCGAGCTCGCTCTCCGGCCGAGAGGAGCTTTTTGGGCGGTGCGCAAGCGGCGTGGATGCTGCGAGCTTGCCCGGCTATCTTTATCTCTGTCGCGCGACGGCGCCGCCGCCGCCGCCGCTGCGATCGATTTTACCCCCTCGGCACGGCGGCGGCGGCGGCGCGCGCGGATTTTTCCGGACGGCGGAGAGGTAAATCGCACTCCTGCTGTACTCGCGGAGACTGACTACTACTACTAGTACTCTAGTATATATACTACTTTATAATATACGCGGGATTTAGTTTTTTCTTTTTCTAATTCTTATTTTTTATGTTTTTCTTGGGGGTTCTATTTTGTGGTGCTGGTTGGGTTGGATACTTTTTTTTCTGGGGGTGGAGCGGAGATGCGTTTTTTTTAAGGGTTTATTTTAAAGGAGGGTTTTTCGTTGAGGCTTTGGGAGGGGCTTGGTGGTTTTATTTTTTGAGGGAGTCTGGTGGCTTCGTTAATGAATTTATGGGTTCATTATAGGGACTGCATAGAATTAATGTATGTTGTTTTATTTATGTGCGGATATATTATTTATTTGTTTAGTGCGTGTGCATACGGTTTTTCTATAAGTGCATGGAGAAAAATTCTGTACTAAAAAATTACATTGGTCAATCTTAATATCTTTATAGACTGACATTTGAAAAATTAGATAAATTGCAAAGTTTCTTGTAAAATAAGAGAATAGCAAAATTAGTTAGGTTTATAGAGAATTTTGATAAACTTTAAGAAGTTTTTGTAATTTTTCAAGTAATGTAAAAGTAATTGCGTCAGAATATTAAAATTGACTATGACAACTTTTAGCAGAGAATATTTTTCCGCGCGAAATTTTTTTTTATTGAGTATTCAATATCGAAGGTATGCGAAGAATTTTGTAATATTTAAAATAGAAGAAAAGTTTTGTTAGTACATCAAAGGATATAATTAAAAGTTGATAAATAAAATTTTTTTTTTTTTGTCATAGTATGATTATTTAAGAGTTTCATAGAAAATTTTTAATATTAACTTTTACGCTTTCATTAAATATTTTGCTAAAAAAACATTTTTAATAATGCATGATATATTTTAACCTATGTAATTAGGCCATTATAGAGAACTATAAGTCTTCAAGTGAATATATTTTTTAATTAACATAAAACTAATTTAATTACATTAGTAAATTTTTATTAAAAGCAACTTCTAAGTCGATTAAGCTCCGAAAGATAAGTTGTTGTTACTTTAAAAAGAGATTTCTTTCATGTCTGCTATAAATGTTTAATTTTTATCTAAAAATGTTTACTTTACGATATTCTTGAATGTTTTAAAAGGCAAAATAAAATTAACATTTTTTAAAAGCACAGTAATACTTGCAACGTCAGGATTATTTTATCTACGAATTTTACAAGATCCTTAAAAATTTCAAAACGAAATAGTGTATTTAATTAAACAAGTAACAATTATTTACCACCATATGCAGTCGCAGATTAAATAAACACATAAATAAAAATCTCATTCATCCCGTCATCTCAATAATCAAGATAATATATCGCTAATAAATTCTCGACAAAATGTAAAATATTACATTGACATCTTATATCTTCCGCTCGCGTAACTCTCGAAATAATACCGTCATTAAATTTCATTCAAACTGCAATATTTACGATCAAAAAAGTGAATCGTCCGAAGTGCAACGTCATAAATAATACGCCTTTCTGAATGTTAAGCTGTTACCTCTCACCGGAACGCAAATAGACGTGATCCATAGCTACAACAATATTGCACATCAAATGTATCGACACGGAAGCGGACTTTTTTCTTATTTTCCGATTGATTTTGCTCTCTCTCTCTCTCCTCTGCGCGAATACGTAACATCTCGGCGGAACTATTTTTACAACAATCGAATCCACGACAATCTATTTCTTTTAATTACTTACGTATATAGTAATGAAAAAAAAACAAAAGAAAAAGTTCATCCCCTTCCGGAAGAACTGCACTTAACAAACTCCCACGTAAATAAAATCATCTCAGAATTCAGGGAAAGAAAGAGTCACTTCCACGTTGCGCGGCGTCCCCGCGCGGATCGAAATTCAAGCAACAGCCTCGCCCGTCACCCTCCGGCGCAAAAGGGAAATGGCGTGGATGGGAAAAAAAAGAGAAGGTAGTGGAGGTGGGAGAATTTTTTTCTCCTCCATCGCCGGGCGAAAAGGCGCCCCGGCAAAATAACGTTTATGTCGCCGATGAAATATTTATGCAAACAATGAAGGCTTTTCATTCCGCGCCGTCTTGGACCCGGCATCACTTAAACGCGGCCCTCTCGCCTTCTTCCTCTCGTTTCTCGTCGGGGGGCTCATTCTCTTTCTCTATACTTTCTTTCTCTCTCTTTTATTTTTATTATTATCATTATTATCATTATTATCATTATTATTATTATTATTATTATTATTATTATTATTATTATTATTATTTATATTTAATAAATGTTTATTGTATGATTAAATTTTTTTATCAATAATCCATAACACTAAATTTTATTTTTTAAATATTTCTATTATAATGTATCTCACGCTGTAAAATTTTATATTTTATTCTTTTTCTCTTATAGACAAATAAAGGATTCAACAATATATGTCTCCGTTCGGGAAAATTTTATGGAATTACACTTCGATTAAAGTTAATAGTTATCATGAGTTCTATTTCAAAATTACTTATAGTATATCCAAATAATCATTTTACAATATTTGGACGAAATCCAGAACCTACAATCCTGCGGTCATCTCCTTGTGAGTAAGCTCCCATCAGGTGAAACCTTGGGATATTTAGATTAAATGTATTATTATTTTTCTACCATGTAAAACGGCTAAATTTCGTATATTAGTAAATTAAAATAAATTAAAATAAATTAAAATAAATTAAAGTAAATAAAAATAAAGTAATATAAAATAAAATAAAATAAAATAAAACAAAAATTATCACTTGCTTCTCTTTCACTGTTTCTTTGTCTCTCTATAGTCTGTCTCTCTTCTTTCTCTCTCTGCACTGCTCGAGTGGCCCGCGGGAGGCACGAGTGCCGCAGCGTCTGAGGTGGACCGCCCTCTCTGCTTACTACAACGACGGTTGTTCAAGCCGCGGTTCGTTCATGAGTCCAACGCTGAGATACCCGCCCCCGCACCTATACGCTCCAATTGTTTGGCTCTCGCCAACTTTCCTTCCTATTTTTTTTTTTTTTTTTGCTCGTTGGCTTAATCTTCGTTGTTCCTTCCCTTTTCGGGCGCCCGTGTGTACTCTCTTTGTCAATCGGTGGCCTGGCGAAAATTCGCTCGAGCCTGAGGCTTTGATCGGGATGGGAGAATGGAAAATTTATTAGGGTCCTGCTTTGCGCGCGTTTATTTTTTTTTTTCTATCTTTGTTTAAGGTAGCTCTATATAGATACACCTATAT
Organism: Sycophila quercilanae; assembly: GCA_035582995.1. Lineage (NCBI taxonomy): Eukaryota > Metazoa > Arthropoda > Insecta > Hymenoptera > Eurytomidae > Sycophila > Sycophila quercilanae. Next base: position 3,592 of record JAWWEP010058461.1, on the reverse strand, counting down.
AGATACACTCGACTGTCTTTAATTCATCCGGAATGTTTTAAAAACTTTCAAAAATTGGCAACGCTGGAGAATATGTACCTTTTTGTCTTTTTTCTTTGTCTCTTCATTATTATTTCGAGACTAACGTTTTCGTGCGGTTAATTAAAGGCAGTCCGATGTGTATTGGGCCGTAGCTAATTAGTTTGGAACATTTTCAAAATAAAAAAAGTATTAAGTCAATTTTAAGTCAATCAATAATGCATTCTATCCATGGAAGTAAGATTTTGCTTTTGTTAAAAACTGATATCTTTGTTTTCTACACGATAAGGCATATTTTAAATTTATAGTTAATGTTATACTTTTGGAAAGCCGGAAGATTAATTTATTAGAAACTAGTTTCAGAAACTTATATAAAATTCATTTTAAAGATATTTTTTATTTTTTCCCTTATTATAATTATGTGAACGAGGTCGAAAGTATATGTAATTTTTTATCTATTAAAAATAAAATCCAATTCATTGTATAGTAAATTGCCTGAAACCATTGAAAAAAACGTTTCTATTATGCCCACAAACAACCTCTTTTTTCATACCTAAAAAGAGGATTGCTTATATTCTTTCACTTTTTTTACCAAGGATGTTTTCAGAAAAAAATTGAAAAACTACATATAACTATAATATATCGACGTTGCTTCATTTTTCTCTCTACTTTAATGCAGAATCCTTCGATGGGGTGTATTATTCTCCGCTAAAATTCCTTCGTGGAATTTAAGTATCCCGCTGGATTACGGTGCACTTTCTTTATACGAAATTCTTCTGGAAGGAGAGATCTTCCTGCACGAGGGTCGAAGGAACGTCAAGGACTCCTGGATCTTTCTTGTACTCGAGTGTAAAAAATTTTTGTCGAAAAAACTAGTATATACCTACACAAGGAAAAGAAGATGAAGATGAAGAAGAAGAAGTAAGCTCGCTGGTGTATATATCGAATTGTTTTTCTCTCCCTTTCGCTCTTAGCCGAAGTTCAAGTGTGGAACTGCAGAATATGGAAGAGCACGGACGAGTATCTCCGCGAGTTAATGACCACACTTCTTTCGTAAGTAGTGACTCCGGAGCTCGAAGGGGATGCTCCTCCGCTTACTCGTTCACTCCCCGCACGACTGATACATCTTTTATTTTTTGTTTTTTCATTTGCATTCATTGTTTTTTTTTCCTTGCGTGTTCCTTTTTGCTATAGCCACTCATCAATAATTCATTCGATCGCTCGCCTCGTTAAGCTTTCTTTTTACTTATTTATTTATTTGTTTGATGTACGACTAAAACATGTGTGGTTGGCTCATGTTCAGGGTGTTTTCAACGTATCTGAACTTGATCAAAATATAAGTGACATTATATTATGTACAGTGATATCACACGTGTATCTGAAAAATACACGTTTGTGTATTCTAACTGTGTATTCGAAGTGACTATGATAATCATAATTCTGAGGTTTTGTAAACGATATTCCATATTTTACATTCATAAATACAAATCGTCGTCTCTAACGAAGAAAAGCACATTTCAAAAAAGACCTATTTGTAAGTGCCACTTTTAAGGCACTAGAATAAAGTAAACTCTTCCAGAAGCTGATAAACTTGTGGTATCATTCGTATGGTACTTTAAGTTTATCAAGTTTTAAAAATTTAAATGTGCTTTTTTTGAAATGTGCTTTTTTTTCGTTAGAGGCGACAATATACTTTACCGACTAGAAAGTCGTGCAAAACCTTCCCTAAGAGAAAATTCTATTTGTCACTCAATTTTGCACTTTTTTTCATTTCAATTTAACATCGTATAATTAAATTTTTTAACTTGTCGGTTAGCAAGTTTGAAGCGCTCGGGGAGGAAGTGTAACTCGGCTGACTGGTGGCGGCGATGAGGAGGCGGTTTGTTTGCTTCCAATTTACGTCAAAGTTTTAAAAGTTCTTTGGCGAAACGACGCTGCAGCCCGGAAGTGCGCTATTTATCATGCATTCGCGTCGCAGCCATAACGGATCCCTTTCGGGAGTCCGCACATCGGCGTTGCCGGTGTATCTGCTGTAAAATATGCAAGGCTCGGCGCCCGAGGCCCTCGGGACTCGCGCGTCGTCAGGAATCGCTCATTTTTCCCCCGTGCAAACGTTTGCATTTGATGAATAAGCTTGTCTTTCAAAGAGCGGAAAATAGTTGGGGTAGTTTCGTTAGTCAATTAGATCACTGCGCAGCGGCGTGGTATTGCTTTTGAACCGCGCCGTTTTAGTTTGCAGAGAACCGTATATAATGTTTTTCCTTTGAAGAAAATTTTTAGTTGATTTTCTACTTTGTGAAAGAAATAAATGAATGTATGATGATATTTCTTTTTCTTTATATAAAGAAATTAAGAGGAGAACTGAGAAGAAGTTCTCTTAAAAATTAATTGAAAAAATACGATCCGTATGAAAAAAGTTGCAGAATTTTCTGCAGAAGGTTTTGCAGAAGGTTCTGCAGAAAATTGTCATTACTGAAAGATTTTCTGCAGGTACAACACTTCTGCAGAATTTGCTGCAGGCGAAAACCTTATAAAAAAAATTGCAGAAAATTTTTCAGTAATGACAATTTTCTGCAGGTTTTTTTATAAGGTTTTCGTCTTCAGAAAATTCTGCATAAATTTTTAATAGGAAATTTTTGCAGAAAACTTTTTGCAAAAGATTCTACAGAAATTTCTGCAAAAATGTCTGCGTAGAAAAAAATTTGTGCGAAAATCTGCGCAGAATTTTTTCCTATGAAATGGCTTGTGATACTGGAATGGTTTGTAGAAAACGAAGTATTTCAAATAAATAGCAAGAATTTCTAATTAAAGTAGTAATTTTTGATACAAAGTATAATATACGTCACGCTGTTAATACTATTTTAAATAATAATTTTCGCTATAACAACAATATTAAACTTTACTACGCAGATTATTCTTAATGTAAAAAGAAATTATAAAGTACTGTACCTTAATTGCGCTCTCCTTTAGCACACCGCGACAACATTTCTTCGTGTGTGCCAAGCATTTTCCTGCTAATTTGTGTCGCCTCTCTATCAAACGGGGGAAGCAGGTTAAACGCTTTAATTCCGGCGCCATCGGCTTTAATAGCCGGGGAAAGCGCGAGACCGAGAAATCATTGGCTGAAAGATTCCCGCCCTCTGAAATGCAAATCGAGCGCATTCTCGAGGAGGGGCGGCGTGGGAGGGAAGCCGGAAAAGCCTTTGGCCGCGGGCCGCTGGATGAAAAGCTCCAGATGTGTGTGCGCCCCTATACGTGCGGATGTGCATGTCGACGAAGCTCGATCGTCGCGTGAATGGGTTCTGCGGAAAAGTCGAGGCCAAGCCGTTCTCAGAGCCGAGAGAAATGCACGCCAAAGGCGCAGGAATTAGAGGCGAAAGACACCCTCCCTCCGCACCCTCCCTCGACGCCTCTTTTGCCGTAGTCGCTCATTTCTTTCCCCTATTTTCCGAGATAAAATCCCTGGCAGAAAATTAACCAGAAATTTATCAAACTATATGATTAAGGGGTAACATACACCTTAGATCCTGAAACAACAAAAAATTCATTATTATCAATTGTTAATAAATTCTTA
>JAWWEP010058430.1:0-10243 GCA_035582995.1 Sycophila quercilanae | reverse complement strand
TTCGATTATCCCCGTCAAGAGCGTTTCTCGAAGATCGACTGTCCATCTTAGGGCCTTTCTCGATTGTCCACTAACCGATTGTCGACTATCCCACGCGGATCTATTCTCGATGCTCGACGATCCCTCCCAGAGCGTTTCTCGAGATTGTCGATTATCTCTCAGAGAGTTTCTCGATTATCGACTATCCCTCGCAGAGCAATTCTCGATGATCGAGGATCCCTCCCAGAGCATTTCTCGATGGTCGACTATACCTCCCAGAGCCATTCTCGATGGTCGACTGCCCTCCCAGAACAATGTTCTATATTTGAGGATCACTAGGAGATAATTTTTCTAGTTTCATCGAATAATTTAAATATTTAAAAGGTTTTTATTTTATTTTCTAATACATTTAAAGACAAAAATCCTATAGACCTTTAAAATAATATTTAATTACTATAGCATACAGGAGGAACACTTCGTCCACGATCTAGCTAACAGAAGTCTAACAAGCCGGAGGACTATCAAGCTGGAGGTCTCAGGAAAGACGTCCAATATGTCGCAGACCTTACAAGTTGGAGGTTTTTGGGCTGGAGAAGCAGCCAGCCGGTGATCCTATAAGCCAAAGAGCATCTAAAATTATATTTTATTAAAAAATAATTAGATAATATTTTACACTCGTTTTATTCTAAATATTTCTTCAGTCTTTTTTGGCGAATAAGAAACAGTCCATTCAGTCGAGAAGATTATGTATCATACATGAGAGCATTTCTGCGAAGGAAGGAAATTGCCCTGAAAATATTTCTTTGCGATCGAGTGTCACATCGAGGTTATTTATCTCCAATAGCGAATCACTCAATTACTTTTCTCAACGACCCTATAAACTCTTTAAATTCATTTGGTTCGGAAAACTGACACTAAAGGACCGCTTTCCGGCGCTATAACTGCTATCTAGGATCCGCAGTACGAAAGTTTCTTTTTATCTTGGATTTTTCAGTATTAATTATTGCTTCAAGAACAAATAAAGCACAGCTGGTGGACACCTCTCTACGAGTCGCCCGTATAGATTAATGGTGTAGTATCGAAAATCAGTCTGCTAGTATTTCTCGAAAATTCGATCGATTATCCCTCCAAGAGCATTTCTCGAAGATCGACTATCCCTCCCAGATCATTTCTCGAGTTTGTCAATTATCTCTCCCAGAGAGTTTCTCAATTCTCGGCTATCCCTCCCAGAGAGTTTCTCGATTGCCGACTATCCCTCGTAGAGCTATTCTCGATGATCGAGGATCCCTCTCAGAGCATTTCTCGATGGTCGACTGTAACTTCCAGAGCCATTCTCGATGGTCGACTATCACTCCCAGAACAATCTTCTATATTTGAGGATCACTAGGAGATACTTTATCTAGTTTCATCGATTCTTTTAAATATTTGAAATGTTTTTTTATTTTTTAACATATTTAAAGACAAAAACCCTATAGACATTTAAAATAATATTTAATTACTATAGCATAGAGGAGGAACACGTCCACGATCTAGCTAACTGAAGTCTAACAAGTCGGAGGACTATCAAGCTGGAGTTCTCAAGAACGAGGTCCAATATGTCGGAGATCTTCTCTAGGATCGATATTAAAACCAAGAGGATTTTTCGACGATCGAGATTTTTTCCGAGCTCATTTCTTGATGATCGCGGATCACTTCGGCAGGATTTCGCGAGGATCGAACTGCACACTGGGAGCATTTCTCGAGGATTGAGAATCGCTCCGAGAGTATTTCTCGAGTATCTATAATCACTTCGAGAGAATTTCTCGAGGATCGAGAATCTCACCGAGAGCATTTCTCGAGGATCGCGGATCATTTCGGCAGGATTTCTCAAGGATCGAACTACACACTGGGAGCATTTCTCGAGTATTGAGTATCGTTCCGAGAGTATTTCTCGAGTATCTACAATCACTTCGAGAGAATTTCTCGAGGATCGAGAATCTCACCGACAGCATTTCTCGAGGATCGCGGATCATTTCGGCAGGATTTCTCAAGGATCGAACTGCACACTGGGAGCATTTCTCGAGGATTGAGAATCGCTCCGAGAGTATTTCTCGATAATTGAAAATCACTCCCAGAGCATTTCTCGAGGATCGATAATCACTCCGAGAGTATTTCTCGATGATCGAAAACCACTCCGAGAGCATTTCTCGAGGAACGATATCAAAACCGAAAGGATTTCTCGAGGATCTAGAATCACTCCGAGAGCATTTCTCCAGGATAGATGTTAAACTCGTGAGGATTTCTCGAGGATAGAGATTTACTCCGAGCCTATTTCTCGATAATCGAGAATCACTCCCAGAGTATTTCTCGAGGATCGCGGATCACTTTGGCAGGATTTCTCGAGGATCGCAATGCACCCTTGGAGCATTTCTCGAGAATTGAGAATCGCTCCGATAGCATTTCTCGAGGATCTATAATCACTCCGATAGTATTTGTCGATGATCGAAAATCACTCCGACAGCATTTCTCGAGGATCGATAATCACTCCAAGAGTATTTCTTGATGACCAAAAATCACTGAAAAGTCACAGAAAATTGGCAACTATTCACTCAGACTATCTCTATCAAAACTCGCCATAAAACCTAATATGGGTCTTTAATGAGTTACGTACCTTAAGCACAAGGTTATAAGTATTTTAATAAATTAAATACATAATTCGAATACTACCATCATAAAAATATTTATGTTTTTGTTAATTATCACATCTTTATCCTGCTGAACTAGACATGCCAGTTGATGGTCCTCCGTCTTAAGGGACCTCGATCTTAGTAGAGCTCTAGCCTGCTGGATTTTTACTTTGAAATCGTCTAAAAAAAGAATATATGCTTAAATGTAGAGAAATTACAAGAAATTCGAGATTGTTTACTCAGTCTAGCTGCATCGAAAATCGCCGTAAAACCTAATATGGGTCTGTAATGAGTTACGAACCTTAAGCACAAGGTTATAAGTATTTTAATAAACTAAATCCATAATTCGAATACTATAATCATAAAAATATATATATTTTGTTAATTATTACATCTTTATCTTGCTGAACTAGACATGCCAGTTGATGGTCCTCCGTCTTAGGGGACCTCCATCTTAGTAGATCTCTGGATTTTTACATTGAAATCGTTTAAAAAAAGAATATATGCTTAAATGTAGAGAAATTACAAGAAATTCGAGATTAATTTCTCAGTGTAGCTGCTTCAAAACACGCTAAGGGTCTTTAATGAGTTACGTACCTTAAGCACAAGGTTATAAGTATTTTAATAAACTAAATCCATAATTCTAATACTACAATCATAAAAATATACATATTTTGTTAATTATTACATCTTTATCTTGCTGAACTAGACATGCCAGTTGATGGTCCTCCGTCTTAGGGGACCTCCATCTTAGTAGAGCTCAAGCAGTCTGGATTTTTACCTTGAAATCGTTTAAAAAAAGAATATATGTTTAAATGTAGAGAAATCACAAGAAATTGGCGACTGTTCATTCAGACTAGCTGCATCAAAACTCGCGATAAAACCTAATATGGATCTTTAATGAGTTACGTACCTTAAGCTCAAGGTTATAAGTATTTTAATTAACTAAATCTACAATTCGAATACTACAATCATAAAAATATACATATTTTGTTAATTATTACATCTTTATCTTGCTGAACTAGACATGCCAGTTGATGGTCCTCCGTCTTAGGGGACCTCCATCTTAGTAGATCTCTAGCCTGCTGGATTTTTACCTTGAAATCGTTTAAAAAAAGAATATATGCTTAAATGTAGAGAAATTACAAGAAATTCGAGATTATTTACTCAGTCTAGCTGCATCGAAAATTGCCGTAAAACCTAATATGGGTCTGTAATGAGTTACGAACCTTAAGCACAAGGTTATAAGTATTTTAATAAATTAAATACATAATTCGAATACTACAATCATAAAAATGTATTATTTTCGTGAATTATTAAATCTCTATCTTTCTGAACGGGACATCCGAGTCTCTGGACCTCCGTCTTAGAGGGTCCTCCATCTTACTAGAGCTCTAGCTTTCTGGATTTTTACCTTGAAATCGTCTAAAAAAAGAATATATGCTTAAACATAGAGAAATCATAAGAAATTGGCGACTATTCGCTCAGAATACCTCTATCAAAACTCGCGATAAATCCTAATATGAGTCTGTAATGAGTTACGTACCTTAAGCACGAGGCTGAAAGTATTTTAATAGATTAAATACCTAATTCAAATACTACAATCATAAAAATATACATTTTTTGTGAATTATTGAATCTCTATCTTTCTGAACTAGACAACCGAGTTTCTGGACCTCCGTCTTAGGGGACCTCCATCTTAGTAGATCTCTAGCCTGCTGTATTTTTACCTTGAAATCGGTTAAAAAGAGAATATATGCTTAAATGTAGAGAAATCACTCTGAGAGCATTTCTCGAGGATCGAGATTCACTCCGACAGTATTCGTCGAGAATCTAGCATCAATATGAGACTATCTCTCGAGAATCCAGAATAACGCCGAGGACCGTATTGAGAATCACTCTGAGAAAATTGCTTAAGGATCGGAAATCATTCTAAAAGCATTTCTCGGGGATCGAGATTCACTCCGAGAGTATTTCTAGAGGTTTAAGGATCACTCCAAGGGCAGTTCTCGAGGATTGATAATCCCTCCGAGAGCAGTGTTCTATTGGGCCTTAGATTTTAAACTGATAAAAAAAAAATATTGTTTTAGTTGAACCTCCACCCTAAAATGTGTGTTTCTTTTTTGGAATGTAATATTATCAGCTAATTATGCTCTTCTGGGCTGTGAATTATAGTCCGGGCTCTGGTCAGCCCGAGAATCTAAATCGATAAAAATAAGTATTTGCTTATCGGGTGGATAGTAACACTTTCTCTCTCCCGGCTCTCTATCTTAATGATTATAATTTCGACTTCGCTAGACCAAACAGTGTATTGTGTACCAAGGGCGTAAAGTGGGCTTCTTTAGACCTTGTGTGGAGTTGGAAGTACGAGTAAAGGCAAGGTAGCCCGAGACGAAGGCGAGGGCGTTTATGAGCCGCAGACGATAACTGCAACCACACAACGTCAAAAAGCCCACTTAACCCTTGGTGCACACCATATTTTTTGTCACGCGTGGACGTATCTTCACGTTTTTTTCATAGGAGTTAAGCGGATCTCACTATTTTTTATAACGCGCTCATCTGCGTCTCGGTCTAACTCGCGTTGACTCATACTGCAACCACACGAAGTAAAAAAGCCCACTTTTAACCCTTGGTGTACACCATATTTTTTGTCACGCGTGGACGTATCTTCACGTTTTTTTCATAGGAGTTAAGCGGATCTCACTTGAATATTTTTTGATCGGCAGGCAACAGTTATTTTAAAAAAATAGTTATTTATGCACCAAGGGAGTAAAAGTAAAGAATGTCGCAGAACGTATGCAATTGACCGCCCGAGCCGAAGGCGAGGGCGTTAAACATGCGATCTGAGGCATTCTTTACTTACTCCTGTGGCCAATACGTATTTTTTTTTTGTCTAGCGAGGGCGAAAATGCGACTTTTTTGAGTCGGCTGCGGGAGTAAAAGTGGCATTTTAGCTGCGCTGGACAAAAAAATTTTTTTTCTTCGCTAAAATAACTTTTTCCCGCGGATAAAAGTCACTTTAGACCCGATTAGTAGGTACGAAAACGCGAAAATCTTTCGGGTCTTACAAAAAGGAACTATACTTCGCTGTACGGGAGATAAAAAAAGAATGCCTCATATGCCCGTTTCGTCATTGCAATTTACTTGCGATCTAGGTTCACTTTTATTTTGCCTTCCTTGTGTAGTAATGTAATATTTTTCAAGCGAGCTCTAGAGTTCCTTATCGTCTTATAGTCTTTCGAACTAATCATGGAAAATGAGGCTCAGATGAGCCCTAGATTTTAAACCGAAAAAAGTGGGAGGTGGAATAACTGTTATTCCACCCTAAATATCGCGTTTCTATGTTACTTTTGCAGTTCTAACGGTTTCTACTTCCTCGATTTTAATGGGCCTGCTTAACTGCAAAATTGTACAATAATACTATGGTGACTCTGTTGGTTTCATAATTACGCTTTGCCGACTTTTCCGATCGCTCTTTGCACTTTTCTGCAGCGGTTACGATTATCGTGTAGCAATCCTGCAGTATTACGCAGTACTTTTTTCGCTTTCGGGAGTTTGCTTCAACGACTTTCCCCATTGCACTTTTCGGCTGCAATTTTTGCGCAATGCTGATCCTACAAGAATAATTATCGTTCGCTTGTACTTACCTTCTAATCCAACAAAATCAAACTTAATTATTTCGTAACATTGATCAATGTACAAATAATGAATTTAATACAAATTTTAATTATTTAACATTAGTATCGTGATTAGGAAGTTAATTGAACATGTAACGTAAATAAATAATAAATGTTCAATAAATGAAAAAATAAATGGTACGCACGAATGTCTCGGATAGCTATCATAGGAAAAAGACTGTTCCATCTTTTTCTCTTTCTACTGTCAATAATTTTATTTTCTTATGCGCGACATCTGACGGAATTTATTAGAGGTTACATAAGCGGGTAGTCATAACCTGCGTTGACGACAATTGACGGACGATCGTAATTTTCTCAGACGTTCTTTTGTTGCGTCACCGCCGCGGCTTGTGATTGGTTAATTTTTAGACATTTCTAATGACGATTAAGATGAGAAAAAAATTTTTTTTAATTTTAATATTCGGCCGGAGGGCAGAAAAACTTATTACATAATAATATTATAATTATATTATATATTAAAGTAATATTATATAAATTATTAATCTGTCTTTACGTTGCTTTTTCATATATTAGAAAGTATAAAGGCAGTGGAGGTTAGAAAAAATTTTTTAGACGTATTTGGAATACTACCATTTTTATAAAATAATATGCGATTCGTAAACAAATGATGAATCCATCTGAAGTTAGTTTTGGTAGGATCGGTAAACTAACTGTGTTGATATTACAGGAGATTCCGCTTCATGTTGATATTACAAAAAAGGTCCTTTACCTGTTTGAGCCATACCAATGAACGAAGAAAACTTGTACTGTTAATAGTTGTGATTTTATGTGATTTTCAAAATTTTCTCTGTGCATCCTTCATGTAAATATGGCGAATCGCTTACGATGTTATATTTGCAACTTTCGATTCGCTCCACGACAAATGGTGCGAATTCACGAAAGGAACCAAGAGGATCCAGCAATCCGCGAAATAGCCATCACACGCAGGAATGAGCTTCAAGGGGAACCCTTGGCTATTGAAGATAATACTAGGGTGTGTTTTAATTGTTTTCAAGCAATCACCAGAGAAATAGATTTGATACAAAATAATCCGATGAGTGTGCGTTTGAATGTTATAAGGCAAACTAGAAACAATTCTTGTTTCATTTGCAACGACGCGTATGATATACATCGATTATCGCTCGAATGTAAGGTGCAAGCATTTGTTCTCTGCAACATTTACTTTCCCGAAACTTTAAGATCATGTAGAATCCACTTAGATGAGCGTGGTTTTATTCCGATACCTATATTAGCTAATGTGAACTGTGTGAATCGTCAAATTCTTATTCCAGGTCAGTATTTGCAAACTTTTATACAAGAACTGCGAAATAATTCTTTTTTTTTCAATTCTTATTCCAGGTCAGTATTTGCAAACTTTTATGCAAGGATTGCGAAATAATTCATTGAATAACGAAAGAAGATATAATGATGTGACTGACTTTACGGATGAAGAGTGCAATATTTTTACGAGCTTGACTAAACAGCAATTTAACGACCTTTACCGTTATTGCGAAGAGGGAGAACGTGGTAGAAGAAATATCACCAGGAAAGATTTGCTGATGTTTCTCTGTAAATTACGTCAGGGACTTTCAGATGAATTTTTATCTGTGATGTTTCAGTATGGTAGTAGAGTGGATGTAAGTAAGACTGTTACTGCAGTCAGAGAAACTCTTATGTTAAGATGGGTGCCCGAAAATGTTGGTTTTGCGGCAATTACCAGGCAACAATACATTGAGCAGGACGTCACAGAATTTGCAAATTCATTATATAACCCCGAGCCAAATAACCCTGTAGCTATATTTTACGTCGATGGAACGTATAGTTACTGCCATAAAAGCAGTAATTTTAGATCACTACGACAATCATTTTGCCGACACAAAGGACGTCATCTTGTGAAGCCGGCATTGATAGTTGCACCCGATGGCTATATTTTAAATGTACATGGGCCCTATTTTTCCTATGCCCAAAATAATGATGCCGCCATGCTACAAAATGAGCTTGACAACGATGAAGAACTGAACGATTGGTTACAAGCAGGAGATATTATCGTTATCGATAGAGGATATCGGGATATCGTGCCTGAATTGGAAGCGATGGGATTGGTCTGTAAAATTCTTCCGTTATTGGAAGCTGGAGAACGACAGCTTTCTACAGAAGATGCAAACGAATCGCGTTTGCTTTCAAAAACGCGTTGGATAGTCGAGTCGAGAAATGGCCATTTGAAAACCATGTTCAAGTATTTAGGCAATAACCAACAAGTCCACGTTCTTCCCAATCTTGGCGATTTTTACCGAATTGCAGCTTCTATTATTAACAGGTATTCTATTTTAGACTAATTATTATTAAAAAAGATCCTAGGAATGTGCAATTTTATAAATCATTTTATAACTTTTTGCGGGCTTTTTATCGAGTTTTGCATGCGATGAGTATATCGTCGCTCCTACTGAAGAACAAACGTACATTTCAGATTTCCGGAGAAGAAAAGCACATTTCAGACTTCCCGTGAAGAAAAACACATTTCGTGAGTTTACCCGCAAAGAAAAGCACTTTTCACGATTTCTTCGCGAAAAAAATACATTTTGTGAGCTTTTCCCTTGAACAGTACAAACTTAAAAAGGGCTTAAATTACTAAGTAACTCTCGATAAACGTCTTCTTAAATAATTGTACTTACAGAGTACAATAAGCAGATTTTGTGAGATTTCCGTGGAAAAATCGACAAAATTTTCAAATGTGCCTGTTTTTGCCGCAAAAATCCCAAATGTGCTTCGCTTCGCTGCAAAACTCGAGTTGTGCTTCTTTTCGTTGCAAAAAGTTGAAATCAGCTATTTTTGTCGGGAGGAAATGAAATGTGCTTTTCTGTCGTTAGGAGCAACAATAGAAGCTCCCACATTTCACGGGATATTTCTTTGAAATAAATTAAAATATTTTTTCATGCTCTTTCTATAATACTGCTATATAATTTAGAAAATTTATCATATATACATGGTCGTAAATCTTTATTAAAATTATAATATAAATATTCGTATAGGTATCATCCTTTGATTCACATGCAAAATGCAGATGCTGCACTCGCTCGTAGAATGCAAAATAGAGCATTGCAAGTTAATCATGTGCAAGACAGAGTTGAAGCTGAAAATTTAGAGGGTAGGAATGCTCACAGGTAATACTAATACATATTACGAATAATGTTTAATATGATGTAACTGTAATAAATATATGAATAAATCTTATTATTTTCATATATTTGTAGGTGGATTAGGTTGGAAGCAAATCATCTCCAGGATTTCCCACGTTTAACGAAGGAATTTTTGCAAGACTTAACTGCTGGAGTATATCAAGTCAATTTAGCTCCATGTTACATTCAAGACACTTGTCAAAGAGAAGACAACGATGAAATCCAGGTGGAAATGTTGGTGGACCAGAATAGGATACCAGAACCTGGATTTTTAAGAGCACGAATTTGGTCGAGGTTTAGAAATCGGAATAAGCATCAATTATTAATTGAATATATTCCCAATGGCAATGTAAATGATGCACCTATCACAGGATATTATTGTACATGTAAAAGTGGGGCCCGCACTCTAGGTACCTGTGTACATATAGCAAGCGTGTTATGGTACCTAGGGTTTGCTATACATGAAGAAGACGTGTGGTATCCTTCACAGGCACTGTTACAGACTATTGATGATGCTGGACATAGGCTCCCACAAATAAATCCTGAGTAATAGATATAGCGAGTGTTTTATTATATGTATTAAATAGTTTTATAGTATCAAGAGATCACGAGACGCGGTAGCGCCTCGATGACAAGTACGAGCCATGCGGCACTTGCGTCTAATATACTTTATTCCACCCCCTAGTCAAAAAACCACTTTTCGACCCTGAAAATCGGGGCAAAAATAGCATATTTTTCCCGAAAA
>JAWWEP010058359.1:0-10251 GCA_035582995.1 Sycophila quercilanae | reverse complement strand
AAAAAATACGTGTCGATTATTTTTCAATATTCTATCAGACGGATATAATGGAATTTTTCACTATTCTTCCCAATTAGTATAAGTACAGATAAAATCTGAATGAAATGTTCATCTCTCAATTGGGCCCGCCGCCTTCCACTCCATTAGGCGTTTTTCGATACAACCGGAGCCATATGGATGCGCGAGTTTAACTATATATAAGAGATTTATAAAGGAAGATAACGCACGTTAGTGTATACGCAGCCTGACACACGGATAGTTGTGCAGAACGCTTAGGACGCGGCTCTAAGAGTTAGCCGGCCGGGGGCAAGCCGCTGGCGCGCGGTTAGACTCTCGGCAGGCTGTGCACATAGCTGCAGAAGGATTAGGTCGACGGAGTCTGGGAGCTTTGGCGCGGATCGTTCGCCCCGAAGATCGTATAACCAGACCTCTCCAGTTCACTCGCTTCTCGGCAGTCGACTTACTTGCCGCTGCGCCCTGCGGAGAAAGAGAGAGATTGACTGAAACAATTATTAGCGATAAGTCAAGGTTATACGCTGAAGGAAATATTGAGAACTTCCGCGTGCTGCACTAGCAGAATTGTAAGAGAATTTTCTCGTTAATAGTTCGTATTTCAGCGTTATTTTAAAGAGAAAATATAGTCTCGCACTATAAAGAAATTTGATTCGAATAAGTGTCATGCTGTATGAGTAAGGCGAAGGAAGAATTAATAAAAAGATGGATTGTCGAGCGCAGAAAAAGAGAGCCAGCAATGAATACTGATAAAGGTGGAGTGAGTACTTGCGTTCAACTGTGAGATTAGTTTAGTTACGATAAACGTCGAATCGTAGTTTAGTTTCTGAACGGCGCTCTTCCACAATTTGGAGATGTAGCCAAATTCTCTCTTCCTTACTAAATGAAAAATCTGTCTATTCTCAGTAACTATCTAATAGATCAAAAGATGCGTATAGAAAAAACAGTTGATTTTTATTATAAGGCTACTTGCGTGTCTTTCAGTAGTAACAGGCTGAACCGAACAGACGACTCGACGGGCGGGATTAAGCGATTCCTTAAACAGAGAGATACGCGCAGAACACATTCCCCTTTGATTGCTGTTCCGTAATATTAGACAACCAGAGTATGCTATTGCCAAGCGAACCTGAGTTGCACCGTCGAGCAAGAGAGTGGAGATAGTAGAGAAACAACCAGAAGGAAGGATGAGGACAGAGACGAAGTGAAGACGCACCTCGTATCTCAGCTCCTGGCGCGAGGCTTTCGAATGAAGTGTTGCGCCGTTGTATATACTCCACTCTGAATTGATCGAAGGACCGACGCGACTCTAAAAAAAAATCGCGCAAGAGTTGGATCGTTTTAAGGAAATTAGCCTCGAAATCGTTGCGCGTCACACTAATAAATTGTATTTGCGACAGTTTTTGCGACTTCGATAATGAAGACAAAAGCTTCTTTAATTTCGTAATGAGCAGCACTAACCTCCAGAGTTGGCGGTCAAGTTTTGCTGATCGGGCGGCCCTTGGAGCTGCCTCGACCTCCCCTCTAAACGATTAACGCGAGAACAAGTTGTTATCGAGTTCGAAAAGCTTTTGCTCACGAGAGCCGAGTCGTTTGACCGAATAACACGACTTACATTGGTATACGCGTGCTCCCGACCGCCGATTTCAGGCGGTTTTCCCTCTGATTTCCCCTTCGTCATTGATCCGTTTGTAATTGAAAGGATAAAAAATGGAGTGTCTTCGGATGGCGAGGTTGCCTTTTCTCCTCGAGTGAGTATATATTCGATTGCGCGCGCACAGTCGAAAGTAAGAAGAGCCTTATCGCGTTGCCTCGACCTAAAGCGCGACAAATTGTAGAAAGATAAATAGCGCCGAGAAGTTAGCTCGAAAAAAAAACTGGAAAAGTCGCGTGTTATAATGTAGACGGACGTAAATTCTGATCGTGGACCGACGAGTCAGTCAGATTGGGGTTCGAAGTTTTTTTATTTGGTCGACTAGGCAAGGCGTCAGCAGAATTTCATATTTAGACCGGGCAGAGGATAAGAATAGCAGGATTTTGATAAAAGTTAAATCGTTTATATCAGAAATCCCATAGACGATCGAAAAGAAAGCGTATAATTCGCATATTTTTACACGTGAGCAACGGGGGGAAGGGGATTTCGCTGCGTCATGGCAGAAAGGAATCTTAGCTCTTCACTTTAGTTCGCTTTAAAAAAAAAAAAAGTCGACGCGGAACGACATTAAAACACTGGAGCGGAAGAGAGAGAGAGAGCGAGAAAGAAAGGAAAAGCAAGTCTCCCCCTCTAAAGTATATATGTAGGCCGCGCAGCCGATATCGTACGGGCATGGGAACGCGTGGCACGCGACAAACGATTAATCACAAAGAAATCGAAGCCGTGGCTAATCAGTCGACCATAGTCGACCGAGCGGAGCAGCATAAGAACTCGAGAATTGGCTATCGAACCGAAATCTCCGGAGTGGTGTGTGCCTGTCCGCGTTTGTAGGTGTGTGTGTGTGTGTGTGCGCGAGCGCGCCTTGCGGAGTCCGCACACTGACGTTGAAAGATGGCAGTGGCCCTTCTCCACCGCTGAGAAGCAGTCCACCTACAGGCATGATGTAGCACCATCCAAACGCGCTGATAGATCCAATTTACAGACTTCGCTTCGTATAGCAACTAGTTCAACTCAGCTCCTCGCGAACCACAGCCAGGGAACATAATTTTTAACTCAGCTGCAACTTCCGCAGCAGGTACGAACGAGGCGAGAAAGGCAGATCTCTAAACTTATTTTTCTCTAAGGAAGGAGCTGTTAACGCCGGCTGATACCTGGTGAAGGGAAATATTTCTTCGTAAACTGTGCTCAGAGGACATGATCCCAATGAGTCAAGAAAATTGCTTAATATGACAATGAAAGGTAGGCTAAAGCGAGCCGCTCTATAGTTGCTTCTTTTTTCAACGATCGTTTTACTTTGCGCTCAATTTTCGTGGTAGAGTCTTCACGATACAACTTCGAAGCCACACATGCTTGCATCAAAGTAACGAGTCGACTTGCATAGTTGTAGCTATTCACCGATCGCCGGAAGCGTTCGGCAAAGGCCAAGTTTAATGTTACTATCAGGATATGTATTGTGTCTAGGACACTCTTAGATCTCCTCTTGGCATAGTAAATACACGCCCAGGCTCTGCGGTTTATACATGTAGAACTTGCTGCCGCTAACATCGGCTTTTGGATTCGCTGGAAAATAAGCCTAAGAGGCACCTGCCCGAGACTCGGCTCTTTCGTTCTTGCCTTAAGATACTTCCACAAATTTAATCGATAACGCGAAAGAAAAACAAAGAGTTTTCTTCATTTAACCCTTATTCATTACAAAGAAGCAAAATTCGCTTCTGTGATGTATATTAACTCTTTCTGACGCTCTCACGAATGAGATACATTTGAAGATTTCCGCACTAAACTATAAAATAATTGAAAAATGAATCTGAACATTTATCGCAGATAAGTCTGGAGGCAATGTGATTGCGTGTAAATTTTCACGTCTTTTTGAATTTGTAAGAATAATCATTATAAGAATACTTGTGCAACTTTTGTCGAGCATTAAATACGCACATTGTTTAACTCCTTTACTCAGAATGAAATATAAATGCATACGGTTATAAAAGTCAGTTGTGGGGCAGGATTCGCTTGGTAGCTATAGCTTGCGCGCATTGAATAACGGCACGTATATGGAAAAGGCATGATGCTTGGGCTAAAAAGAAGAAAGAGCAGAAAATAAGAATAAAAAGAAAAAAGGAAAAAAGCTACGAAGCGAAAACAATCTATAGCCTCGCGTATGTCGCGGTGACTTGGGTACGGGCGAACGTACTTTCGAGCATATCACACGTAGCGTATCTGGCAGTCGCGCGAATAAAAGTTGGGGAAGCGACGCCGGCCGATAATAAATCGTACCGCGGTAACACAGTAACTTTGTCACGTTGGCCAACCACCTGAGAAGGAATCCATTCCTCCGAGAAGGGACTCGAGTCGCCTATTGAGAAGCTCTCCTTTATCCGGCCGTATTGCGTTATTCCTTTTTTTAAATTCTAGTTCTTTCAATGCATATATATTAGCAAGAGAAGCGCAGGCCGCGCCGTATACGTAATATGATACTTATATTGTGACTGCAGGGCATACCTCGCGCGCATATTCATTCAGTCTGGCGTAAATATGTCAGTGGGCCGATAATGTGTGTAGATAGTGCCTGCACGCCAAACGTCGACGATAAGACCGTCTGCTGTCAACGTTATACAGACTATTGATTGAAAAGCCTTATGCTTTCCTCGGTAAGCGCTGCTTTATACCGACGAATCGCCGGATTGTTCATTCGAATTGTGCGCCGATGATTAGATTATATTCGCCTAGTACGCTAAAATTACAATTTTTCCCTACTGATATTGAACTTGCTATTTCGAATGTATTCATATTAATGATCAGTTTATTTTAAGTATTTTTAAATTTCATCACTTACAAGTCTTTGTCCAGGTATAGTCTTAGTGAAAAATTTTTTTATTCCTATATACTTTGCGATTTTGGAGGAGTGCAGTTCATCGAACTTTGGGTTCTACTCTACTCTTAATCGTGTAAGGAGATTTTTGAATTCACTGCCTAGGAATATTACTTCGATTGGTCCGATTGGACAATTTAAGAGTTCACTTAGATCCTTTACTTGTAGTTTTTAAGTTAGTTTAAGATTATTAGTTTTAGTTTGTTAATAGATCGGAATGATTATTTTTGTATTGAAGGACTTCTTAGTCCGTAGAAATTATTAAATAAATAAATAAATAAATAAATATACAAGAGATTTTCAGCATGGAGTCGCAATCGAGGAAAGTTAGTACAGTACACTGTGCAAATATAGTTTTCGAGTGTATCGGTCTAAAACTTTTTCCGCATGACTTATTTTTCATCTTCGGTCGTGCTTAAAGAACGGCCTCCATTAATCTTAATTATGTGCAGGAGCTGCGGAGGCGACGGGCCGCGTACTCCTGCTCACACAAGGTAATTTCGACGAGGATCGCTCTAGGTGCACTTGAGGTGTCCGCCGAGGCCTTCTAACGGGGTTTTACGCTAGAAGTGCGTCTTGTAACGAGGTCACTTGAATCCACCGAGTCGAGCTTACAAAGGCCCCGCCAAGACTCGATTTAATTCAATTATATTTTAGCTTAATATTCATTACTGTTCGTCGGACTCTTGCGCGAAAAAGTCAGAGAAATGAAGCAGGATCAACTAGTGGGACTTTGGAGAACACTTATTTATTCAAGTACAGAAGTATAATTACACAATTTATATAAGTATCACATTTATTTATTAAAAACATTGAATGCATTATCAATTTGTTGTTGCAACGGGGCTTAAAAGCCTTTCTTTTCTACAGTCCGTTGGGAATATTCGTTTCTACGCATTTCTTCGCCGTTCGCAGCGCTCACGGTATTAATTTAGGGAGTCCGCGAACCTTTGCGCACGAAACGGGGGAGGTTTCGAGCCATCTCTCCTCGGGAGTCGCGGGGCTCGGGAGCCAAAGTACGCGCGACTGCTATCACGGGCTAAATTCAAAACTGGGGTGCGAACTTTATTGGGCGGAATCGCCGGGGATGGCCGGAAGATTACTTCCTGGGCGGGATGCCATTGAAACTTCCGTAAGAGCGCATCGGTTAGCTGAGTTTTCTGCTCACGGAATCCTGGAAGGCGGACTCTGAGAGAAAAAGAGGGACGAGGAGAGGAGATGACTTTTCCATACTTTTTACGGAGGCTTGCTTTTTCGGACTGCCTTTCGTGTTAAATAGCATATGACTAAAATCAACGTATCTTTCATTACAATGCTCCCGCTTGGGTCGATAACATTTTTTTCAATGAAAAACAAGCTTTTTTATTTTTTTTATCTTTACTTTATGAATATTCTTTCTTCATCATTTTTTTTCAGCACTTACACTATATATTCATTAGTTACACCTTCATTTTTTATGATTTTCTACAGCGAAACGAAATATTTCATCCTCCATAACTATTTTTTCAATTCCTGCGACCAATTAGGGTGAATCGACAGATATGGCTCAAACTGTTTTTTAGCAGAAAAAAGTTTTACGGAAATCACAATGAAGAAAACAGCTTTGAATGGGAGTTGACTAAAATGTACGCGGAGCGATAGTTGTCAACTAATTCCCAGGGCGAATTATTTGCCACAAATTTTCTGTCATGAATATCTTCTATTTGCGCATTTCTAGATGTAATCCAGAAAAGCCCAAGTCGTGACGCTCGAGATTTACAGCACGAAAATTTTGCCACGGAGGCTCCGTGATAAAGTCAATTCTCTGGGTGGGAAGCAGCTTCTTTCCTCGCTCGAGTTTTGAAGTATCGCAAAAGTATTTCCCCAGAGATGGATGCACGTGTACGCGAAATGCTTCATTCGCATAAATGAGCACAGCGCCGTTGGCTTACTTATTCTTTTTTTCTAAGAAAGTCCTCAAGGATGAAACTTGCCGTTAAATGCTTATAGTGCAACGACGGTCTAATTGTATAAGCGTTACCGAGTTAATCTCATCAGTACGACGCTTTTTGATTGTAAGGTAAAATTATATAAATAAAAATCTATCCATCGTTTAAACTCATTCAATTGCTTAATTATGAATTGTTAAGCAGAGGAGAAAGAAAATATAAAGTCTTATAAAATTGAGTGTTGTCTGTGAAAAAAAAAAGAAGCTTGAGATAGAAAATATATATAGACTTGTGAGTAAAAGTAAAAAAATTACGTGTCTCTCGTGCTATTTAACAGTATACAGTCCAGCAAGCGCTCGGGGGCGCATCATCGTATTAGTCATCGTTTGGCCTCTGACGCCCGTTTAATCTGTTTGCAGATTCGGCCGGTTCGCCTGGTCATGCGGCTGTGTATCGTCGCCCTCCCGCTCAAAGGTATAAGCAAAATTACACGGATTGCAGGCTAAACATGCAAGCGAATCGCAAGCTGCTCTATATTGAAATGTTTCGTCAATCAACTCGAACTAACCTCTGGGCACTCGATTTCGCCCGAATTCGCCTAGCGCATGTCGCACCCCAAGGCTGAGGGAGCGAAAGGTGCGGATAAATAGAAGCTCGACCCCCGGCGCCGGGAGGGAAAGAGGGGCAGACACACCGATATAAAGTACGTTGCTCGCAGGCTGTTTGCATACCCTTTCCATGGGTTTTACTCTGCGATTCACGTCGTCCTTTGACAGCGGAACTACAAACAGGTTTCGTCGACGCGCGCAGGCTATAGGACCATTGTGAACGAGATTCTCGCTCTTACTTGCGCAGCAGGATGCGGCACAGAGTCGAGCTTCAAAAGCGATTGCGCTCTTCATATCGCGATATCTCTTTCCATTTTCATTCCTGTTACTGGTCCGACTGCGCTACTATCCCGCGCTTTTATCATATATTCATATGGGTGTGCTTGCGCTGTTAAGTTCCAGCTCACCCTTGCCTCTGTCATTTGCCCCATCCTCAAATTAATTACAGTCATAGTACCGAGGGTTCGCACCAATCGACGTCATTGTCTTTTTTTTTTATTTAAAAGCCTAATTAAATTTTCCAAGTATAATCGACCCTGTAATGGAATTCTATTCACGCATACTCGTAGTTTTCAAACATTCTGTTTTCATCTCGATGGCTAGTTTTTGTCAAATTGTCTTTATACCTTCGTTAGTCTATTCTTTTCCATTGTTAGTCTAGCGCCTTTTTAATTTACCGAGTAGCCCCTGATAAAGAGTACGGCGTCTTCTCCCTTGGTGGTCGAGCGCGTTGCGTCCCGAGAGCTTGCGCTTTGTTTCTCTTCCTTTTCTTTCTGCAGAACTTGGCTCGTATAGAATGTCGCACTTCTACAAACTGATGAGCTGTTGGTTTAGACAGAAGACTGTGGTGCACCTGCGATTTCATCATATTAAATACTTATCGAATCTTGATTTACAAAGCTCTTAAAACTATTAGATAATTACTGAAATGGGATTGTTCAGATCCATTTTCATTACTCTCTATTATGTTCTACTGAAGAATCAAATAAAAATTGCTAGAGGATAATTGTTTTGGTTTCCATGAAAAAAATGCAAAAGTACAGCGTAAATTTATTAATCGTTTAGTGAGAAAGTTCGTCACAGTAAGCTGCTTCGGACAACTGCGTGGTTAAAGGAGAATCAAATCCTCCACTTCTTGTATCTTAATTAACTATCCAAGATTCCTCGAAGAATATCCGACTATATCCGAGAGTGTAATCCTTGAATGAAATCGTTTAAGCATCTGACTCGAGATTCTCTGATTCTGGGCTTCCAATCCAGAAACTCCTTTGTTTTCTAAAACAATTAACGTAACTAGAAGTAGATAAAAGAAATCATTACACCTTATTCGTACTTATCATTAAGGTTTGTTACTCCTTTGCGTACAAATTAATTGTTAATTATTCTTTTTCAAGTAACTGGCAAGGAAAGTTCAACTCCCAAACATTTTTAAGGCCATAGAGATGTCTGCAAATTTTATAAGATAAACTTTTATAAAAAAACGAATGAATATGCATATGGTAAGGCACATATAGCAGGCCGGGAAGTTAAAAGAAAAATGGTAACTCAGTATAGCATTTATAATGAATTAAATTGAAAATTTCCAAATTAAAAGATCTTTATCCAAAGGTCGCGACCATGCGCATGTTTAGAATTACGTACACTGAAAAAAAAGTAAGTAATCGAAATCAATGGTTAGTTGTTTCAATTAACATTTGATTGAAACAAATAAATATTGGTTGAAACAAGTAAATATTAATTAAAGCAAGTAATTGTTAATTGTGATTACTAAACTTTTTTCTCAGTGTATAAATGGGTGGACACTTTGGTATAGTGTCCCGTGCGAGTGTCCTCGACGAAATAATGAAAAGGCAAAAAAAAAAAAGGATTGTCGGACTAGCGAGGCGGCGTAATCGTGGTCAATGCAGTGGCTCGCAGTGCGTTTACGAAATCGGCGTATGGCCGGCGAAACTCGAGGGTATACGCGCCATTGAATCGCGATTTATCGACTGTCGACGAGCGGTCGTCTCGATAACTCGGCGGGGATAAATTGGAGCCAGCCGCGGAATCGAATTACCGCGTCGTAGGGGGCCGCATTAGCTCCCGGCTCTCTCTCAGACGATCGATGGGCCCCAGCATTGAACTTTCAATTAGCGTCAGTTAGCTCGGCAAACAGTGCGCGATCGCGCGCGTCTCCGCGCCGGCACAAAGGGCTGCGCATGTTTGCGCGCCGGGGGACGCGCCCCGGACGCGATGTCCTCTCTTTCTTTGTATTATAAACGGCGCGCTGGAATTTGATCGCGAGAGCGCGGCAGCGCACCCATCTTGTCGCCTTGTATCGCATTTCGCCTAAGTGCCGACCGACCCGCTGGAACTTGTGCACCTACAACCACTTCCTTCTCCCCTTCTCTTCTCTTTTTCTCGCTTAGAACAGTCAGTTTTTATTCTTTCTCTTGTGAACAACTTTTTGCTCCTCTTGCCTCTCTTCTCATCCGACTTTCGCATCGATAATACACGCTTGTTTACTTTTAAATCTTTACAATTTGCTCGAGCCTTTCAGATCGTTCGAGTGAAGAGAAAGTGCTGTAAATCTAATGAAAGAAAGTAAGTTATCAGTTACAACTTATATTCCATTGTCTTATAAGAGCAATGATTTAAGATCGGTGCTGCAGTGCTAAGAGGAAATGAGCGCATGGAGAAGGATGCGTGATTTACCGAAACCCTATCACACATAGTTTACATAGTTAAGAAAACTGAGGGCAGCGGGAGGAGAGAGCAAAGTGAGTCTTTAGCGTTCGGCGCTTTAACTATAGTGCACTCCAATCAAGCTGAGGCAGAGTAGCGTTTTCCCGCTGATGAGCGAGCATGCAGGAAAAAAAGAGGTAGCGCGGGGGGTGCGACGTGCCCTGCGTACGCTAAAAGTAAGTTTACTATACCTGAATCGAAATCAGGTGCCATCGAGCCAGTCACCGCTTCAACTCCACTCTTCACTCTTTAGACCTCTTATCTCAAAGCATTCTCCGTTTTCATCTTCGATCTTTTTTTTTATTTCGCCAATTGCCTCGAAGATGACAAGTGAGTTTTTATTTATTCTTTTAAGGGGGGTTTATACCTAAAAATTTTTTTTTCTAAAAAAATTTGAAAATTAAAAATTATAATAAAATTTATATTTTCTATTAAATATTCTAGAAATATGTTATATTCCTG
>JAWWEP010058348.1:0-10251 GCA_035582995.1 Sycophila quercilanae | reverse complement strand
TGCTGAATCTTCAGACGCGCGTGTCTGTACTTCACCTGCTTCTTGAGTTCGGGATGACGTCTTCGGAACCCCCGCTGATCTCGCTGCTACGAGCTGTTGACGTGGCGGTGTGAGCAAACGCGTCACCGCAGCTTCCGGTTGCTCCGACTGCGGTGTGTCCAGATGAGCTGGTGCGTTGAGGTTACGCGGTTCTCCAGTGTCAGGCTGAATCGTTGAGTCACGTGTCGGTCGTCCAGGTTGCGGCGCGCGCGAACGCGCTGCCGCGGTGCTGGCAAGGGGTTGCGGGGCGCGCGGACGCGCTGCCGCGGTGTTGGTACGGGGTTGCGCTGCCACGGTGAGATCAGGGGTTTGCGGTGCGCGCGAACGCGCTGCCGCTGCTGGAACAAGGGGTTGCGGTGCGCGAGAACGCGCTGCCGCTGCCGGAACAAGCCGTTGCGGTGCGCGCGAACGCGCTGCCGCTGCTGGAACAAGGGGTTGCGGTGCGCGAGAACGCGCTGCCGCTACCGGAACAAGTCGTTGCGGTGCGCGCGAACGCGCTGCCGCTGCTGGATGTCGGGTCCGTGAAGAATATGCACGCGTTGCCATGGTGGTAAAATTGGGCAGTTGAGATTGAGGTTGGGGCTCATGAACCCGTGCAGGAATACTCGTTTCCCCTGTCGCCTCGGGTACCAAAATGTTCTGCCCTCCACCATCCACACTTAATGTTGCACTCGCTGCTTCCCTCCTTCGCTTAGGTTGTCCTGGAGCCAATAGTCCTCCTCGTCTTTTCCCTGCCATGCTTCCCTTCTGCGCGGTAAATTCCCGAAAAAAAGGTTCCCGGGTTTCGGCACCAAAATGTTACCACTCCGCGTGGTACTTACGCACGAAAGGAATAAGCCAAGGAAAATTTCTTTACAAAAATACTTTATTCATTCGTAAACCGAAGAGGTGTAACGAGTTACAAATCTGAACACGGAATGAATGAAGAAAAAAGTGAAAACGCGGTTTTTTGACATCTCTTTCCGAGCTTCAACTTTTTAAATAAAAAACTTGCCTAGCGACGCTTAGCAGCCATGGAACGTCTCTTCGGCTATCCGTCCGCGAGAGAACCACCGATTCTCCCGCCCCGTACCTCTATCTTTTATCGATAATTATTATTACCGGTGATAGAGAAAAAGCGGCCCCGGACGATCACCACGCACACCTCTCGCCGTGCACGCATGCCTACGTAATGATTTTTCTTTTTATCATTCCGCTTGAGACGCTCGACCTCCTTTCCACACCTTCCTCCTGACTTCACCGCCACCGTATCACATAAGCCGGAAAGAGAAGTCATTACAATAAATTTTTTTAAATTAAACTCACCCGAATCAGTCGGGAACAGGAGGTGTCTTGGCTGATGCAGAGCATGAATTAAAAAATAATTTCTTTCACATTTAGCTGTTCTAATTAATTATTATATTGCATTAAATTTTTCGTTTTTACTCTTGTAATTAATAACTTCAATAAGATTAAGTAATTTTCTTTCAAATACAAATTATGATTCTATTTTTTTTTGTAATTAGCGATCACCCATACTACCGGAGGCGGTCTTAGAGGGCATTGCGCACCTCTTCGACTATCCCTCACTAACACTGAAGAAAATTGGAGGAGTGAAGAGTTGACAGGGAGACATTGCACCTCTCTGGCTCAAGCTACCTCTGGCCAACGATTTCCGCGTGAGTGGCGAGTCTAAGGTGAGATTTGTCGCACCTAATATTTCTTCACTCGGACTACAAAAGTCCAGGAGAGGACATCAGAGCACCAAATTTGTCGAGTGCGCGGTGCAACCCTCTCCCCCCTACGTCCGCAGAGTACTTCGGGTCTAATTAAAATTTTAGAAGTAACTCGGACTCGCGCACTTCGAGGCTTTTCCGGCAAGGCTTTTTTACAAGCATTGCGCTCTAAAAGGCACCTCGGCTGACGCAAAGCTCAGGATCGAAACGTGCGCGTTACATGTTCAAATAATTTTAATTCCCACAACTCTTTACCCGGAAATCACATAAAATACCAACAATTTAAACCAAACCCCATCAAAATTGATTGATCCGTTGGACCTGTAGGTTACGCGCAATAATAATACAAGCCAAATTTTTAAAACTGACATAGCTTAAGATGGAATGGACCTAGATACTTCTAACTGGGACCATTTTGTTACAAAATTAATATATTTTTATAGTATTAAAAGTATATTCGGTTATATATTCAACATTTTTTTTCTTAGAATTTTTTATGGAGAAAAAGTTAAAGATGGTGGACTCCCTTACGTGACAACTGAAACAAAACCAGAACTAAAAGTTCCAAAAATTAGAATAAGAATAAAAAATAATGTTCAATATTAAAACTAAAAAAAACTTACTAGAAAAGTGTCTCAACATTGGGTCGCGGATTCTCACCAAACTTTGAATATCATTTTGCTACATCAAAATATGAAGAAAGCCACAATTTTAAGGTCCGACGCCAGATATTTTCGAAGAGGCACGTTTTTAAAGTGTTATTTCTATTTTACATACTAACAATTTGTGTATTTTTCATTGAAAATATTTAATCTTCTATAAAAGCTACAGAATCAATTAAAAAATGGAAGTAAAGTAGAGAGAAATACCTTTAATTTGAACTTTTACGCGTCGAAAAATTTGAGCATTTAAACACAAGTACAAAAAACAAAAATTTATGCGCTGTATTATTTCTTTCGTTCGCATTTTTCTATTTTTTGAACTTGTATTTAAATGCACGTAACTTTTGAAGGAAAAAATATTTTTCGACACGTAAAAATTCAAATTAAAGGTATTTCTCTGTACTTTACTTCCATTTTTGAATTGATCCTGTAGGTTTTATAGAACATGAAATATTTTCGATGAAAGAAACACGAAGGTGTCAGTATATAAAATAGAAATAACACTTTAAAAACGTGCCTCTTCGAAAATGTTGGGCATCGGACCTTAAAATTGTGGTTTTCTTCATATTTTGATGTAGTTTGGTAAGAATTCGCGACCTAAAGGTCAGACACTTTCCTAGTCAGTAAGAAAATATGTAATGACACAAATAAGATAGAAATGCACGGATGAAAGGTGTAAATTCCAGAAGGCAAGTGAGATTTCAAGATACCTTCGCGTGACATTATGAGGACATGTTAATGCGAATAAATCCATCGGCTAGCTTACTTCTGAAAGAGATACTCCCTTAAGTCGGAAGAATATCAGAAAAAGAGCCTAGGCACCGGCCTACACAAACTCTAAAAGAAACCAGAGGTCACTATAATTCGGCATATACAAGTTGACAAAGAAGTCAACTAGGTGTTTCTCCTCGCGATATAGGAGACATCGTGAGGAAGTATCAACTCCAATTATCTGACTAAAAAAGCCTAAGAATAGAGATTTTTCTCATGAGAAAGGAAGATTACTGAGCGGCAGCCAAACTCGATCTTGAGCGAATACATATTCACAGATTTGGCGGAGCTGTTTATCGATTCCGCAGCCTCGTAGAACCAAAACGAGTCATAGGTGACAAGCATGGAACGATTTTTTCATCGCAACAACGATGTGGTAGGGAACCAGTCAACTCTTCCAGCAAAGTCTTGTAGGAACGCCTGTAAAAATTTGTTCCATTTTTTCTGTCACTAGCTCCCGGTCTAAACACGAGAACCACGAAATTTTCCCAACAATAATCTATCTCTTATAATAAGCAGCTTCTGTGCCGTGCGCATATCTATAATCTCACAAATTATTTCAATTCTAGAAAGGGGGTAAACAGGAACCGGGGTAAAATAGATGGGGGCAAAATGGAATGGAGGCATAATGGGTTATTGGTCCTATTGAAAAATCTCATCTGAGATCTCAATAGGCATAATGGGTTATTGGATACAATACATTTTGTACATTTCATACATATTATAAGGCACGGAGATAAATGGGTTTTTGAGTACAGAGATAGAGACAGAGACAGAGACAGAGGCAGAGAGAGAGGTAGGTGAGGGGGAAGGGGAGATAAGGAGGTTGAGGTCGTGCATCTGTGTGTACAAATGCAAATACGCATTTTCTCATATTCTTTTATTTTGTTTCAACGCTGTCCATTACATAAAAAATGCATACAAATTATTGAAGCCTAATTTTTTCATTTTATTTTTAAAATATATTAACCAAATTTGAAAAAAAGTATGTAATAAAAAGAAGAAAAATTATTATTTTGAAGATTAAACCGTCGCCTTTAACGAAGTAAATTACATTTCAAAAAAGGACGTTTTTAATCTGCCATTTTTAAAGTACTACAGTAAAGTAAACACTTCCAGTGCCTGTTAAACTTGTGATATAATTCGTGCGTGATCCTAACTTTATCAGGTTTTGAAAGTGTTTACTTTATTCTACATATAGTGCTTTGAAAATGGCAGATTAAAATAGTCCTTTTTTGAAATGTGCTTTTCTTCGTTAGAGGCGACGAAACAGCTTCGATATTCTATTAAAAATATCCAATCATTCGACCGAGCGTTATCGAGGGAGGAAACCCGTTCTAGTTTTAATTAAATTAATTTGTCATTAAAATAATGTTTTTTTCAAGGTTTCAGGTGCCCCTTTAATTTTTAAAAAACAACGCGTATGTTCAAGAACCGATCAAATTCTCTATTTCTTTTTTTAACTTATCAAATCGAAAAAATTGCTTAATATGCCATAAATAAAAAGCAAAACATTATCCTACTATCAGCTAACAATAATTATCACGAACACATCAGATTATCATAAAAATAATGAAATTACTTTCTGAAATACTTATTTTTACGAAATAATTTACCTAAAGATACGAATTTAGTTATATTAGACTTACTATAGAAATCTCTAGATTTGATAAACTGCTATATCCTAGCAAAGGAGGTTCTACCGGTAATTGTTCTAACATTGAGAATTTAGTGAAAAATTACAAACGTATAAATAAAAGCTTAATATATTTATAAGCTTAACGTATAAATAAAGCTACAGTTAAATTTTTGAAAGGCTCATGGGCTCAGAAAGGAGAAAAAAATTTTTTTATTTTCTTTCTTTTAGTATAATGTGTCATACGGTGACACCTTTTTATCGTGAAAATAAAGAACTAAAATTCAAAATTTGATGAACAATTACAGGCGAATAAGTAAAAGCTTGAAAATCTGCAGTTAAATTTTTGAAAGGCTACATGGGTTCAGATAGGAGAAAAAAGTATAAATAGAAGTTTAGGTTATGTTGCGCTCAGAGGTGTGAGTGAGATAGAGCGAGTATCGCTTTATGTTTTTGTTGGTGTGTTCACGTCGATGTGGGTATGCTAGTCTGTAATCACTGTTTTGATTAGTTACCTACCGGTAGAACCTCCTTAAATTAATCAAAACTATCTTAATATAAAAATAATATAATAGAGGATGTATAACAAAAATATGAAATACGTACCAGTTTTGGTTGGTTTTGAGCTGCCAGTAGGGCAAAGATTTTTCGCTCTATGACATTCATCAAAAATAATTAAACCATCGAAATCTTCACCGCACCATTGTAAAAGTTGCTTTAAACGGCTTTTATATTTTCCACCGTTTTGAGATGATTCACCAATCAAAGCTGAATAAGTACTGAATATAACTCCTTTCTTTACGTTTCCATTAAGAGATGATGAAATTTTTCCATATTTAAATTTGTTTAACGAATGAACCTAAATTTCATAAAAAATAAGAAAATCATTAATGAATTATCATTTATTTAAGTAATATTATTTATCAACAAAGTAGGTGTGTCTATTAGACCTACTTTCTATTCACATGTAAGAATGCCTGCACATGTGATGAACTGCATAATTTGAAATGGACAGACATCAAAGACAATAGAAAGTGTTTAACCCTTTCACTCCCAGAGTATTCTTTTAGTTTAAAAATACACTCCGCAACAAAATTAACGCAACACCTAATTCCGACTAAAAAAGGGCGCAATTTCGAAGATCGATATCTCAGGAAAAAATGTCGTAAGGGGTTTCATTTTTTTTTAATTAAAAGTTGAAGTCTCTAGTTTAAGATGCTGGAACTCGATTTTCGATACGACGCAACCCCTACTTACCTGGCCTTGAAAATCAAGATCGTTTTTTAAAGCTCATAAGTTTTAAAATTTCGCAGTGCGCCTGCGCATGGGTGATTTTTTCTCGATAATTTTGATCATTGCATCTTAAAGTACAACTGTTCCCCTTTAATTAAAAAAAAAAAAAAACTGACCCGCTGCGATTTTTTTGAGGATTTGACAGCGTTTTAGAAATTGTATTAATTAATAAAAACGCTTTTTTTCGTAAAAAAATTTGATAATTTCGATCCACCCTACGATTGAATCAGCGGTGTAGAATGACTCGACTTCGTAGATCGATATCTCAGGTTGAAAATGCCATATGCACGGGTTCTAATGTTATTTCTTGGTTAATTCTGATCAAATCGAAATGGAAAACTCGTATCCGAGCGAAACGAATATCACCGTCGACTTTTACCGTACAATTATTAGTAATCGGCCCTTTTAAGGCCTCCCCCCCCACACACACACGCACAGGCACACCCACAAACCCCCCCACACATACACAAACACTAATATGCTAAGCTAAACCCGATCAACTATCTCCTCATGGTGCTTATTGGGTAACGCTAAAGTCGACGGTAATATTGGTATTGCTCGGATACGAGTTTTCCATTTCAATTTGATCAGAATTAACCAAGAAATAACATTGGAACCTGTGCATATGGCATTTTCAACATGAGATATCGATCTACGAAGTTGAGTCATTCTACACTGCTGATTCAATCATAGGGTGGATTGAAATTATCAATTTTTTTACGAAAAAAAAAGCGTTTTTATTAATACAATTTCTAAAACGCTGTCAAATCGTCAAAAAAATCGTATCGGGTCAATTTTCTTTTTAATTAAAAGGGAAGAGTTGTACTTTAAGATGCAATAATCAGAATTGTCGAGAAAAAATCACCCATGCGCAGGTGCACTGCGAAATTTTACAACTTTTAGCTTTAAAAAATTATCTTGATTTTCAAGGTCAGGTAAGTAGGGGTTAGTCGGACAGTCGGATGTTATTTGGAGACGCACCAGCGGGCCCGTGCTCAGAGACGTGCTAGCTCGCGCGTAGGTCAACAAAACAACCCATTGCGCTTTGCCTCCAGACTCTTACTGCTGTGATCTGCGCACCCCCTCACGGGGTCACCATTGTGGGTGTCTCCTTTTCACCCCCCTGGTATGTAAGTCGGCTTTTTCCCAGAGGAGCGGGGGTGCCTCCGCTACCGGACACCAAAGCGGCGGAGTCTTCCCTCCGCTCTTGGAAGTCGGGACTCCCAAGTACGGAGAAGGTATGACCTCCCCACCATGGTACCCGCGCAGAACGCGCGCACATCACAGCTGTCCGAACCTACCCGAGCCTTGATGATTAGACACTTGTAAATAAATACAGTGGTGTCTCTCAGTAAGTAGGGGTTGCATCGTATCGAAAATCGAAGTCCAGCATCTTAAACTAGAGACTTCAACCTTTAATTTAAAAAAAAAATTGAACCATTGAAAAAAAAATGAGATATCGATCTTCGAAATTGCGCCCTTTTTTAGTCGGAATTAGGTGCTGGGTTAATTTTGTTGCGGAATGTCATTTGTTTCGGTATTTTGGTATAAAGGAATTGCAATAAAAAAAGTGTGCCAACTATACTGGCACAATACTTTCTCATTGAGATGTCTGCATCTCTAAAAAATACTAATAATCTGAATTTTTCCAAATTTTCAAAAAAAAAAAAAAAAAAAAAAAAAAAACTTGAAGATCAAAACTAATGCATATAAAACCTAAATTTCAAATTAATTTTTAATCCACATTAGACAAATAAAATTTGGTAAACGATAATGTTCTAAATCTATTATTTAAAACAAATATGGCTTCGGCGTTTATGAATAAAAGGAATTTTGGAACTTTGGTATATTGTACATAAAACTGCACCCGATTAATTTCCGAAAAAGAAAAACCATGGTTATCGATGTCTTTTTCCAGAAAATCGATCAGTACTCAAAAAACAAAATGATGAATCTCGCTCAATCAAAAATCAGGAGGCGCGGTAGCGCCTCGAGGCAAGTTTAAGTTCGACGGAACGACTTGCCTACAAGGTCGCAGCGCGCGCCTCTATATACTTCGATATTGGATTTTAAACTCCTATTTTTTTTTAATTTTTTTTTTTTAATACTTAGCATTCATAAGATTAATTCGTATCTATGTTTTATAAATAATGCATAAGTTAATCTTTAATGCAGAAAAAGTTTCATGCAAAAAGATTGACCATTTCAAAAAATATGCTGTTTTCCATTTTTTCATAGCTCGCTTCCTTTTCGTATTTTTCATTATTCATCATCAGTCCGCTAATACTCCGGGAGTCCCTCCAGTCGGAAATTAACTTTTTATTGAATTTTGGAGTTTGGTGAGAGAGTTTGAGTATTTGACAGTGATGATTGTTTTACCAGGATAAAGAACAATCTTGACTGCACAAATCTTCCCTGTGCTTACGGTCTTGTAAAAATTCATAAAAAAGATTTACCTATTAGAATCATTGTTTCTGCAGTTAATAGTCCCACTTACAATCTTGACAAATGTTTGACTAACCTTTTTAACAAATACATACCAAAACCAGAATCCTTAGTAAAAAATAGTTTAGAACTTAAAAAACTATTAGATGATTTTATTATTCCTGACGATCACGTTTGTGTCTCATTCGATGTTGTGTCCTTATTCACTAATTTACCCAAAAAAGTCATTATTGATGCTCTAAAGAAAAAGTGGAAATACTTTGGAAGTCTTCTCCCCATAACTAGAGAAGAATTCCTTAAAGGTATTGAAATTTTGCTTGACTCCACTTTCTTTCAATTCAATAATGAATTTTTCCAACAAATCATGGGTGCACCAATGGGTTTCTGTACTAGCCCGTGGTTTGCAGATTTAGTAATAGAAGCCCTTGAAGAACATTTTTTAAAGCTTACCAAAAAATACGTTAAATTTTATAAAAGATACGTCGATGATTGTTTTCTAGTCATTAATAAAGACTACGTCAATAAAGTTTTAGAAATTTTCAACTCTTTTAATGAAAATCTACAGCTTACTGTTGAAACTGAAATTAATAACAGTATTAGCTTTCTTGATTTACAAATTATTAGACAAAACAACAAAGTGGCTTTAAATAATTGGTACAGAAAACCCACGGCTTCTGGTAGATATATTAACTTTCACTCTCATCACCCCATCCACCAAAAAACTGCACTCATTTATGGTTTAGTTGATAAAGCGATTAAACTTTCTGATCGTTCTCTTCATAAACAAAACCTAGACACCATAAAAAACTTCCTTATTGCTAACGATTTTCCGACGAAGTTTATTGATAAATATATTAACAAACGCCTTACTTCATATAATGACACCAGCACAAATAACAGAAAGAACCAGAATTTCCTTAGATACAACAAAATAACACTTCCCTTTATGAAAGTTCTCAGTAATAAGATAAAAAAGTCCATTACACGAAAACAACCTTACCTCCTCACCATGCACAGAAATATCAATAAACTAAATTTCGTAAAACTAGGAAAAGATGTCTTAGATCGATTAGAAACACCCTCCGTAGTTTATAAAATTAACTGTAAAGATTGTGAATCGTCTTATGTAGGTACTTCGAAAAGAAAGTTCAAAAAACGTATTTATGAACATAAATATGCTGTAGCAAAATCCTCAGCCACGTCCGCTCTTTCCGAACATAAAATACTAACAGGACATACAATCGATTTTGATAACGCGAAAATATTAGACGCAGAAAACAATTATAATAAAAGATCTTTTTCGGAAATGCTACACATCCATAACCAAAAAGCTAGCTTAAATCGACTCGAAGATACTAAAAATTTAAAATATGTATATAAAAAATCTATGAGTATCATCAAACGAGTATTTAACAATAACACGAACAAACTTTAATAAATGCCTTAGTAAAAGCCGTTAAAATGAGTTGCGCCTCTCTGTGTTGCATTAGGTGAGCATAGGAGCAGAAGAGAGCACTGCCGACACTCTCATTCTATCCTATCATTCGCCTATCCTCACATTCAACTCTCCCACCTCCTCTCCCACGTACTATCCTAATGGGCTGAGCGTAGAGACGAGCAGCGAACTAGCTCGCGCGGCAAGCTCCTCCCCCTCCGCTCCCACCCGATCCTCTCCCTTCCTTTCCACACA
>JAWWEP010058305.1:0-10255 GCA_035582995.1 Sycophila quercilanae | reverse complement strand
TTTTGAACCCTTTAACGCGATTTTTCGACAAAATTCCATACAAATTTCTCGTAATATGTCCCGCAAAAAAGTTTGGCTATCGATAATTCATGTTCACGATTTTATCCATGTTGAGGGACATCTAAGGAACCGGGAAAAACTTGTCCCGTAGGTGTGCTTTCAAAAATTTTTTTATTTTTAATACCCCAGTTGTTTGTCTAAGTCGGTAGAATCGCACTTATGGAAATATTAGTATGGAGTAATCGGTCCTTGATCTGATCGCTTATGAGAAACCTGATTAAATATTTACCTACTAGGTAGGTCCAGGTAGGTCTTACGTTGGTTTATTATTAGATTAATGAACCAACTATTAAATGCTTAAATTGTTCTAATTATTTTAAACTTTATTTTAAATAATTGAGTTAAAAAAAATAAATACTTGATCTTGAGCGGATTTCACCGGTTCCCGTAAAATAAATTTACTGAGAGAAATTTATATAGTAAAAATTACTATACTTTCTGGGAAACTGGATACAGACGGTCCTTCTGAAAAAAATACTTTATAGTAAAATTTATCAAACAGTATTGTCAATTTTCACGTATGTACAGTAAATTTTACTATAACATAAAATAATCTTTCTCAGAATGTCAGTTCCTAACTACTTTCTCAATCAGTATAGTAATTTTTGGGCGTACATTTCTCTGAGTCTACTGCACGCAGTTATAGAGAGTAGTATAATTAAACCTGCAAGTGAATTATTTCTCAGCAAGTTTGAAAATAATGAACGAAATCGAAATTAATCACACGCGTTTCTTCGCTTATTAATCATTTCACAGGTATCATCCGCCGAAGAAGAGTAACTTTCAAAGCTCCACGCATCTCGCTCTCTTCCCATTAGTAAGAGCGCCATCAACTTTTTGCTCCGGCGACTGGCCGAGCATAACTGCGTGCGCTAGGCGCAAAAACGCGGCAGCGTTCGCGAAATCGTTTTTCAGCTTGCTCAATTCAACTATAACGTAGCTTGCGGAAATTATTTTTCTTCGAACTCAGTGGAGATTCGCCGAGAACAATGAAACGAGCTCGTTAGCGCCCTGCACCTGCGCCCGGTCCCCTCTTCGGCGTCGCCGAATTAAACGATCCGTTTTACGGGTAATTAGCCCCACCGAGCCGAGATCACTTGACCCTTGTTATTTATCGGATCCGATCGCAGCTCGATTGCACGCTGTGACACTTTGCCTCTGCGAGGATTGCTATACTGAATGCCAAAAGGTACATTGGTTTAATAGGCGAATTTAATGAGGTCTGGCTCGTGTGAAGCATTGATTTGCAAAGAGAGTTTTATGATTTCTAATTTTTATTGTATTTTTTTCTAATTTTATTGATGAAAGACTTTGCCTCGAGGCTGTTGCGATGTTTTTTAATATTCATTATTCCCCGGTTATGTAGAGTATAGATTACATGTCATTTGTTGAATATCATTCTGAATGAATTGAAATTCGGCATATCCATTCGCGCCTCTCTTTTTTTTAACGAAGAAAAAAATTCAGTTAATCATCTGTATTTTTGAACTATACTAAATTAGTTTATTTTATTAATAATAACGAATCACTTTTATTCATTTTTTACTTTTTAAATTTGAGTTTTTCAATCACAAAGAAAAAGCGAGTACTGTTACTGTTTGTATAAAACGTAGAGTAATAAAAATAATAATATTTTTCTGAATCATGAACTTTTTCAATTTTATTTACAAAATTTCCGAAAATTGTTAAATGTTTTTATAATAAAAATGAAAAGAACAAAGATATACTTTTATTTACATGCTTTTTTTTTATTAATTGTATGAATTCTATCAATGTATATGCAGTCAGTTATAGTCATATTCCAATAATATCCACACCGAAAAAAAAAGTAATTCTTACTGTTTCGCAATAGTAATATCTGCTAGAAAAAGTAGATACTGCTTTGCAAAATCAGTAAAATTAACATTTTGTACAGTAGAAATAACAGGTTACTTCCCAACCATAAAGTAGATCTTACTTTACAGAAAAGTAGTTTTGACAGTTCTGTAAAGCAGATTCTACTGAAAATTCGGAAAGTTAAATTTACTTCCAATTTTACAGTTAAATCTACTGTGCAAACAGTAAGAACTACTTTTTATTTTTTTCGGTGCATTTATCATAAAGTGCTTATATTTTGTGATTACCAGAAAACCAGCTGCATAGTCTAAATATTATAGTGAAATAATATTAAATTATTTAACAAAAAAAAAAGAATTTCGATGATCCGTTTTCACTTTCCTTTACTGTTGAATCTTTAATCAAGAGATACTAACAAAATACTATATCGACGGCTGAGCGGAAAAAGTGACTAACTCAGAAGCCGTTTCAATAAGGGACTAACTTAGAAGCCGTTTCGATAAGAGACTAACTGGGAAGCCGATTCAAGAACGGACTAATTCCTATATAATTACTCCTATATATATTACAAGTTAGTCCCTTCTTGAATCAGCTTCTGAGTCAGTCCTTTATTGAAATGGCTTTTGAGTTAGTCCCATTTCCCGCTCAACCGTCGTTATGCTCACTAACCGTGAAATAATTTTCATCGTCCATCGGAAAACCAGTGAAAAATCTGAAATTCGCGTTCGCCTCTAACAAGTTCACTTTTTTCTTGCAGTT
This sequence comes from Sycophila quercilanae, assembly GCA_035582995.1. Classification (NCBI taxonomy): domain Eukaryota; kingdom Metazoa; phylum Arthropoda; class Insecta; order Hymenoptera; family Eurytomidae; genus Sycophila; species Sycophila quercilanae. The sequence continues at coordinate 7,600 of JAWWEP010058305.1, read as the reverse complement.
CGAATAAAGTAAATGGAATCACCCCTTCGAACTTCGTTTCTCTGCGCCTTATCTTCTCCGGGGACTGCGGATTTATGACCCAATTTTTTTCAAGCACCCGGCGCTAAAAAGCGGCCAAAATTTCCCCGAGTAAAAGAGGTTCAGCCTTTAAGTAGCGTCGTAAAACCGCGTATCACGTCCTGGCGACTCGTTGTTGCGAGGCTGGATCAGCTCTCGTCCCGTCTCCGCTCTTTAATTCCCCGATTTCTCGCAAATGACTTTAGCCCGAAGGACGAGGCCGTGGGAGGAGCTAAGTCGGCAGCTCGTTGGCCTGATGCAGCTGTAAAAGGTCACGAAAAGAGGGGATGCGTGGTAAGCCCGTTTGAGGGCTAATCAATGACTGAAGGTCCCATCATCGTCGATCTGCCGGGGATGGGGTAAAAGTTCGGCGTATATAAAAGAGACTGCGGAAGCGAGGGATTTTTCTCATTCTCGATGTATGAGGCGAAAGATTTTCTTTTTATTATTCGACTACGCGCTTTACGAGATAAACAGTGCTATCGCGCGGCTTCCGCCTTCCGCATCAAATGTATCCTTCCGAGGAGTACGCAGCCGCAAAACAAAACGATCGTCGCGGAAATTGTGGAGCTTTGAAATACACCTCGGTGAATCGTCTCATGAATTTCATCACTTTATCTCGTCATCGGTAGAGATCTCGTCGACGAAGTATTCATCTTATTTTTTTTTTTTAATACACACATTATATACATGTGTAATGTGCACATGCATATTATAAACACATGTTTCTTAAATATGCTCCTTATCTAAGTCATTCACTAAACTTATTTTTAATTGCATTAATATTAAACATTTTGCATGCTAAAAAAATTTAAATTTAGATTTTTAATGCTGATTTTCGAAATTGTATTATGACAAAGCATGTACGTGACGTAAAGAGTATTTCCACAATAGAATAAGTAGGATCCTCTCAGCTACTTACCACAAGTGGTTGCAAATCGATTTTTACCGTCCAGTTTAACTTGCATTCTCTTTTACAGTCAGAGTAAATAGTAAACAATTTTAAAAAAGACTTCAAGTCAGAAAGTTCATTCTGCTAAAAAGTTTTAGCTAATCTAGTGACAAACTGATACTATCTAAAGAGTAGTACTCAAAATTAGAATAGATAAAGCAATATTCTAATTATCTTAACAAAAATATTAAAGAAAAACGGCATTAATTGATTGTTGCGCCAGTGATGTGCGATAATTTTAAGATTTTTGACTGTTTAACGAGCGTATGAATGCACATGACCCCAGCAGCAATTCATTCATCTGTACGGACAAAGTGAGCTGAGCGAGCTTACTCATTGGCGAATTCAAATGCAGTATATTCAAATGTATTGCTCAGACGAGCCACTCCTGCGCGCAGCTGGTTGCTTCGTTAATGCGCCCCACTCGGTTAATGAATAAACCATCCTCATTATCTTTTAGCGCGTCACCGGCTCGTGTAATTGCAATAGTGGTGACAGAAACGTTCGTTCAAACTTTTTCTTTCAACGCGTTAAACTTCGTGTTTTGTTTGAGCAAGAAAAGGTCAATAGAACTGTCGTTGTCAATGTAGCTTTTAATCTCTACTTGCACGAGAAAAAATTTACTTTTCTCTATTATCTTTTAATTAGTCGATGAGCAGACTTACTTTGTGGTTAAATTTAGATGATAAACATCTATTCATGCAAGCTTACTTTTTCGTGGCTATAATATATTTATAATGGAAAATAAATTTTATAGCAGTTTAAACATTTTTAAGAAAATAAAGAAGGTATAATGTTTACCAACAAGCGATTTCAAAAGCGTTATGAGTTTGCAGTGTTTTATTGAGCCGATATAAAAGAAAAATATTTTAGAAAGAGATTTATTTGGAATTTCAAATGACAGATTCGTATGAAACCAGGACTTTTAGGATCTATATTTTCAAACAGAAAATGTATATTTTTTTGGGATTTTCAAAAACTGTTATCTGATACTATTGTTATTCCTCTGAAAAAGAAATCCTTCTCGAGTGAATGGCTATTTTTTATGTCTTTTTTTATTTACTTTTTATTTTCTTCGTATACACATTTTGTACACTTTTTCGTAAAAAAAATAGAAATAGTATAGTTTTTTCTATTAAGTACATAGTCTTTTCTATAATCCAGTAGGTACCTGTGGCTTCTGCTTTCGCGCATACATAATTAAATTATTATCTCGTTATAAAGATGAAAATTGAAACTTGAGAAAATTTGTTTTTTAATGAAAAATCGTGATTGAGAGTAAGAGTAAGACAAAGGAGAGAGGAGGTAAATGCACATTTCTCCAAAGAGGCATCGATCCAATATATATATTCCTGCTCTCCTCAGCTGAGAATACTTTATGAGTTTAAGTCCCTCGCCAATTACGTTGGACTTTCGTTAATGAACTGTGGAGCAGCTAATTGTAATTAGTCGGTCGAACCTTTGCGTGCCCGTGCGCCAACTAATATCAGCGCAAGAACCAAAAGCGATTCTGACCCCGTGACGTGAGGTGGGTTCTTTTTCAATTTAAAAATACCCGGAGACCCCAAGCCCGTTCGATTCGAGACTTTGGAAAACCAATCTGCCACATGTGCGCCACCCTAACCTTTCCTTTGTCCCTTTTTTCGGACTTACTCAATTGACACCTGTTCTCTGGTAAAAAAATATGAGAAAAGTTCCGAATGTAAATTGAAAAGTTCTGCACAACAAATCAAAAGAAATATCAAGAGTTAAATCGTCGCTCCCAACGAAGAAAAGCACATTTCAAAAAACACCGATTTTAATTGGCCATTTTTAAAGCACTAGAGAAAAGTAAACTCTTCCAAAACCTGATAAACTTGAGGTATCATTGGTACGATACCCTAAGTTTATCTGGTTTTGGGTGAGTTTATTTTTCTCCAGTGCTTTAAAAAGGGCAAATTAAAATCGGTATTTTTTGAAATGTGCTTTTCTTCGTTGGGAGCGACGAAATACTTTTTCTTTTTACAAACATTATAAAGAGTATGTACGAAAGCGTCGAAGGAGATCGAAGAAAAATATGAAAAACAGAATCGTTAAAGATTCATTTATCCTGATGCATTCGTCTGTAAAAATCTGAAAAAAGAGTCGGTGTAAAAAAAGTCTTCGACCGATGAAACTTTTTTCTTTAATGTTTTGGCTGCCGCAGCATAACCACGAATCCAAAGTAAACATTTGCACTTTAAAAACTTTCTACGAGCAAAACACGCGAAATGGTCATTTTAGGGCTGCTCATCGGTGTAAACAAAAAGGACTTACTTATTGCCGCGTCGAAGCCATTGACAAATGGATTTGAAATGTTCGCGCGACTGGTACGTAAAACCCTCGTCGAAGTGTACTGATTTCGATTAGATCGACTTTTATCGCCATCCACTGAATGCGAATAAAGCGAATGATTGTTATCTACCATGGGTGATTGTTTGTTTTCAGTGTCAAATTGGCAATTATAAAAATGTGTAAAAACATTATTTCAATCTATTTATTTTCTGTATTATTTAAGATTGCAAAGTGCTTTAATATATATATATATATTTCTTTAATTTTATTTTTTCAGCATTGCATTCAATATTTTTAGAAAAATGTATCTAATCTTTGGAATGCATTTAAAAATTTATGTTTGACTCATCGTGATAAACTATACACTGCGGTATGGCCGTTTAAAAAACTTGTATAGATACACATCATAAGCTCTTACTGCTCGTAAAAAAATTCGTCTTATAAAAATTGGAATTCTATCCTACAATAACCCTTCAGTTTATTTTACATTATCAGAGCCACTTTTTTGTCACGAAATCGGAATTCAAAGACATTGATAAAAAAAAGGCTGAACAAATTTAAAAAATATATAAATACTTAAAATGTGACCAATAAAGTAAAATTAGTTGTATACTGAAATAAAATATGTAATCGCCAATATGATTTTTTTTTAATTTTGTGAAGTTTTATTTAAGAATATTAACAATTTTCTAAAAAAATTGTCATATAAAAATATTATTAATTTCTATAAATTTTTAACAAAATAGTAAATAATTTTTTTTTATCTTGAGAGTTATATTAATTTATTTGTTGTAACGCTCTCAACATCAACGTTCCGATATTTTTTCCTAATTAATAAGGAAACGACAGTGGTTGTATTGACAGTTTGCATTATTTCTCTAAATATATCTCGCTTGTTGCATGAAAATACGACACAGACTTTTAGTATCTAAAAAAATATGACTGGGTAAGTTTCAAGTAAGGTCCAGATTTAAAAATTTACGCAGATTCACATGCGTTTTATTGAGATTTAGAGCGGGTCGTAAAAAAGGATGTTGAAAACACTGAATAATGCAATATGCTACATGTATAACTCTCAAAGAAGATATTTGTGTATCGCGGGAGTCATGCCGAGTTTTGTCCATTCTAAATTATTTATTTTTACCGTTAAAAAAATAAAAACTTTATGATATTAAAGTTCGATGAAAAAAATTGCATTCGTACACTTTCTTCTAAAAGAAAATACGTTGAATTGTTAAATTTAAAATATAAAAAGTATACATTAATCGATCTAAAAGAATCATATTTATTGAGTAATCAATTTAGTGCTGTTATTTATCACTAGGTTTATCAGATTGTCGATGACAACGTCAAAACTTTGTGAAAATGTTATCCTAACAAATTTAGTCCGTTGAATTATTCATCTCATACATTATTTATCTCTTGCGCTTTCTTAGAAGTTTAAAAACTTCTTCTATTGATGAAATTTTTAATAACAATCTAATTAATATGACATAAAATCATTCTCGTGCGTGAAAACTTGAAGGAAGAATAATAAAACTTCTTTTCGAATTTCGTATAATACAAAAAAAGGGAGCAGCATCATGTCTTCGACGGTATATAGGATTCGCTGTAACTGTTATGAAAATTCCTTTTTCAAAGGCCCGGCACTATAAACTCTCCTATAGTCAGTTGATTTGACAATTTAATAAACTTTCATTTGAGAGTTGTTATAAAAAAAAATCGTATTGTGCAAACAATTTCGGTTATTACATAATAATGAGAAAAAAAAGAAGTACTTGCAGTAACTGTTGAAAACAACTTCTTTGAAGGCCTGGCTCCATCAAATCTCCCAATCAGTATTGATTAGAAATTTTAATAAGCTTTCATTTGAGAATTGTTACAAAAATCTCGTAAACTACTAAGATACTAAATTAAAAATCGGATTTCCTCGAAATAAGCAAGCTAAAAATCCAACGAAAGCGTATACAATATTCGCGATCATAAACGATCAATATCATTCATTTAGCTGTGACTAATGCATGAGCCGCATTTCGCAACTCGGCAGAAGCAGAAAATAAAAAAATTAATCGCCAGTCATGGATCAGAGTAATTCACGGCGGGCCATCAGGCCGCGCTCCCTCATCAACAAATGAACCATCACGCTGTCGTTAACTACCGTAGAAAAATCGACCTCTGGCATAGCGAAAATATACCCAAAAGAGCGCCTCACAGGCAGACACCGCACGCGACCCGCCGATTATTACGCGCGTTTTTCGCCAGCAATCCCGGCCCATCCAGCGCCGCTCAAAGTCCGCAACGAACGAGCCGACGAGTCCGCGGGTAAACATTGACCCCGGCAAATTCGAAATTAATTGTGAGCCCCGGGACAGCCGCTCAAATTGAAATATAAACGGTTCACTGTTGACTCTGCCGATGTCGTAAATCCGCAGGACATTACGGGCGAATTTGCGGAGGGATCGAGCCCGGCCGACGCGCATCGTTGATCCGGCTTGCGCGCGTAAAATAATTCGATGATTTAGCCGTAAGACGCTAAATTACCGGGGGGAGATTATTCGGAATGGCGGAGGAATTTGCCGCTTTTAGGAGCGGCTTATGCAAGGGCATAATTGCGCAGGCGCACCGGCGAGGTGATGTGATGATGCGTGCAGCCGAGGAAGCGCCGCCGCGGCGATATGCATGCACCGTACGCGCGCCGCCGTTATATATGTATATAGCTATATACATGCGAGCGTCGATCTCGACTATTATTTAGGGATAACTGCCGGTAATCCCTACAAGTTTAAACTATAATGCTCAGTCGAGGCTGCGGCTTTTTCGCATAGGCGCCTTCCATAAATTGATTTGCCCCCACGTTAATTCACTGCTGACTAAATTACGTCACCTACTAACGTCGTTATCTTGACTGATAATTATTTACCGGCTGTATGCATTTAATTTTTTGCTGAGTAATTTATTGGATGAACATATTGGATGTTCAATGCGATGAGAATAGAGAGACTGTTAATTTTTGTTTTATTAATTCTGTCAAATTATTGGATTTTTTTTATATATGTTTTACAATGGAATGCGCTAATTTAATATGCTAATGAGATGTTAAAAGAGTGAGATTGAGCAGAAATTAGGTTTCACGCTGAAATAAATCCACCATGCATGGGTCTGTATAGTCGATGCAAATCGTCCGAATGAGTATATATAAGCCATTAATTATGATAATAATCGATCATGAATTTTTGTTATCAATATTTATCAATATTTTAAATGCTTTTATCAGATATTGGTGACCTACTGCTAAAATTGATCGTTGAATAAGTAATAAAATTTAACAGCTCATCTTTAATTTTATAGAGGCAATTAATATTCACATCAGTCAATGGTTTTGTACAATATTGACAATGTACAACGAAATTTAGGGCGAACTCGTAAATTACAATGATTTAAAATATTATATTTTATAAACAAATTAAGTAGTCTTCTTATATATCGCAAGTGTATTCTTTACGTATAGGGCAAACTTCACCGTACGAGACAAAAGAATCACACTATTTCCAAAATCACTGCGATATATTTTATATTATACATACTGAACTCAGTCAGTGATTCAAAGTTCATTAAAAATTTCAAGCAGTTATTTCTCTTAAAATGCACATCCATAATTCAACTATTTCAAAATATTTCAATATTTATGTTTTACACGTAGAAAAATGTTTCATTAAATTATATTACTATAATTTTTCTAATACAAGAACAAACCCGAGAATAGAATGGTATGATAGCTAGCAAATGTTATTATAAATATAATTAAATTTAATATATAACTTCAGTAAAATTTAGCTTTCCAAAATATTTAAAAATTTACTTGCAACTGTAGTAATTTTTTTTATTTTACAAATTTGTCCTTACTTTAGTAAATACTGTATACAACATTTTTCTTCGTGTACCACTTTGAATTAGCTAGAATTATTGTACAAACATAAATGTAAATAAGAAATTTATTCTCGTCAGGTGAATAAAAAAAAAAAAAAAAATAAAATGACATAAAAAATGTCTCTTTGCCATTCGATCAGGCTGTACGAAATATTTCACATCACGAAAGAGAACATCAACACTGCACACAGATAAAAAAAAAGAATCCTTCATAACAAAATTGCTGACTTAATAGTATAATGAATGTGACTTTAAGTCCCACTGTTACGTCCGCACCAAATCGGTACTGCATTTAAAAATCTTAAATAATAATTGTAAGAGAGAGAGATATTCATTTTTAAGTGCGAGAGA
>JAWWEP010058294.1:0-10256 GCA_035582995.1 Sycophila quercilanae | reverse complement strand
TACTTTGTATTAAAAAAATTCGCAAAAAAAATGCTTTTTTTGAACCCATTATACCCTACCCCCCCCCCCCCCCCCTTAAGGGATCCCTAAACTAATTTTGTTCATTTTTCTAATTCAATCCATAATTATCACTATAGAAATGCTATTCTATTAAGCATAAAACTTTTTGTATACACAGCAAAAATTGTAAACATAGATTTCTTCAGTCGTAAGTGAAACAGCCAGTGTTCAGTCAGCAGTGAACGACACGAATACTCGATACCATAAAAAGCGTTTATTACCGAGCGTCAATGAATCCGAATAACACACAAAAAAAGGGGAAAAAATACCACCGGTAACAAACGTTACGCATTACAAGGAACAATCCTGAAATGGCTTCAAAATTATTTCCGCGTACGCCGGGGAGAAAAAATAGCCGCGAAATAAATGCCTTTAAAACGCGGGGCGCGCAGCATAGCACACCCAGATAATGGGCATAAATATCGTCGGGATTTGTGGATTTATATTTTGCGCTCTGCATACCAGCGCTCGTATCTGCGCTCCTCATTTGCATCGGGAATTTACCGCGGCGTAGGGTTCAAAAAAAAAAAAAAAAAAAAAAAAGGAGAGAGCGAGCGTGAGAAAGAGAGACAGGAGTCTCTCGTGCAAAGATTAAAACGTGAGTCTGTCGGAGAAAAGTCGAAGCGTTGAAGAAAAATGACATCGGAGTGTACCTGCGAATGAAATATTATCACTTCGTATTACCGCGAAAGGCGCGCGCGGGACGCTGGATATTCACTTTTTCGCCGTGACATCGATAATAACGTGTGTTTTAAGAAAATTCGAAGGAAAAAATCTATGGAGATGACCAACTCTGGTCTGGACGAGCTCCGAAAGGGTCGAATGTCAGTCTCTTGAAATTCACGGATCTGATGGAATTTTTCAGGCAAAATATTAATTGTGAGTTAGTTGGATAATTAGATCGGCTATAAAAATAAAATAAATTTTATTTAAATTTATTTTATTTCTAATGAACGTTGTTCTGGGTAAAATGACTGACGGAGGAAAAATGCTTTGATATTCAATCTGATTTTAACGAAGAGATTTTGAATATGCAGGTAATTATTTGTGGATGATAGATCAACATGTGGGATATGAAACATATGCGATTGAAAGCTACTCTAAGTTTCAAATTTGATCATTTGAATATCAGAATATTGATTGCATTGAAAATCAAAGCATTACTAATTAAGAGTACTTTGGAATTATATGGTATACAATATGAATATGAAAAATTATTTTAAAAATCGCACTAAATTTATATGAGTATAGATGTTGCACGTTTAGTTGATCAATCATGTGCCATACATCGTATACACTGGGTTCAATAATAACACAACACAACAACGCTGCTTGTTTCGTATTTAATCACCGTATCAAAGGTAGTATTATTAAATATATTTAAAAGCAATAAATTAATTACGAGTACTTTTGAAGTATAGGACACTTCATATGGATTAAACTCCACTCATCGATTATAAATTTGGGAATGATTGATTGTATTTAATCGTAATTCCCGAAAACCATCTTTCGTCCTGTATTTAATCGATCTGACCTTTAGAAACGAGAACTGAACTGAAAATAACGTCATTACCACGCGAAGAAATTAAATAGTAGTCTTAAGTGCAGAAGGCTCGTATCGAATTTTTTTATATACTCTGCTAGTAAGGTTTAGAAAAATATTTTAAATCTATAAAATAATAGTATATTATGCTACTAGGGAAATAAAGAAAGAACGGTCCCAAATTACACGGAAAATTGACAAACATGTGATTTGAGGCATTCTTTCTTTTTTTCCATAGTGGATATACGATTTTTTTACATACCCACGCCGAAATTGACAGTTTTTCATTCCCGCGCCGGGATAAAAATAGGCACTTTTGGCGGGGGTATGTAAAAAATATTTTTTAGTTCATTTAGCGAGAAGAATGAATGACGAGGATATTTTTATATTCAGCCAGTAGTTTTTTTTTTAATTTACATTCTTACTCTAATGAAAAGCTCTTACAGACTATAAACTACATTAAACACTTTCATACATTAGATATGAGAAGTTACAAAATAAAGCAGAGCAGCATTTGCAGTAATTAGCAACCTATTACAGTTATTAGTAATCTATTTATTGAATGGTTAAGTAGATACATCCTGTTTATTACGGAATCAAATCGTTTTAGCTAAATAATACGAGAAAAAATGTGATAATTTAAAAAATCTTAATAATTTTTAATGAACCATTAATGTAATCTATTTATAACTAAACAACATTTCATTCAATAATTGTTATTAAAATGTTTTAAAATTTGTTTCTAGTTGATCGGTAATTATTTTTTTGTACCTTATAATATCCAGCTATTTTTTTTTTTCAGAAAGAACATGAGTCTTACAATCAGCCACATTAAAGTTTATCGAGATTTCCTGCAAATATAAACTTTTTTCTCTCCACTCAGAGCGAAAATAAGATAAAACCTGTGCAGGAGAAAATCAAGAGCGAAAACATATTCTGTATGAATGTCAAGCCGAAATTAGATGGCCCTCGAGAGTGGCATGCCTTTCAGAGAGAGTGAGAGAGAAAAATCGAGAGCGAGAGAGAGAGACAGACAGAGAGAACCGTAGCCGCACAGGAAATCGAAGGGGGTGAGAGGCTGGCGGATCTCGTCGGATTTTTATTGGAGTTTTATGATTTAAATCGCACACTCCGCATATTCTCTCTCTCTTCTCGTGGCGGCGGCGGCGGCGGCTCAAGCGCAATCGAGTCAGCAGCTGATTTTATGCTTTATTTTTACGGCCCTACGTGCGGTCTGTCGTTCCCTGATCCTCCGCGTGTACCCCCGGTGATACGCGGACCTTTCATCTCCTCCGACTTCTGTTTTAGAACAGTCGTTCTTACCGCCTCGCCTCCCCGCCTCGACTTATAATGACGATCGCTTGTAAAGTCACCCCCAGCACCCTCTTCCTCCCAAACGATTTTATCCCACCGCTGGCTCGCGATTTTCAATGACGGAAAATTCAATATTACCGAGGTTCGAGTGCAATACGCCGGGAATGACGCTCGAGTGCGATCAATTTTGAGTGTAAAAGTCCACGGCGCCAGTTAAAGTAAATAAGGTGAATGCTCGACTGCGCATAGACGTAATGAGCGAAAGTACCACTCGACAAATTCCATTAATTAATGTTTATTATTAAACGTTGATAGAGGCTCGCGAGGGGGCGGAGGCTCTAATGAATTGGATAAAATTAACAGCGAGTAATTTGCATTGATTTCGCTTATCATTATTAACTTTACCGAGGGGCGTTTATTAACATCTTGCAAATAGAACACGTACGTAAAATGCCATCAATTATTTCGATGGCGCTCGTCCACTTCGTTAGTGTATTAACAGCAACTGCTGCTGCTACAAAAAAAAAAAAATAATAATTGAAACAGCCTGAGTCTAATGCACTCGGTCAAAGCGTAATTTAACACACTGAGAAAATTGTTGGAATTAAAGTTACTATTATTCATAGTATTAGCTTTCAGTACCTGAGGGACGTCCAGTACTTTTTGTGATTCGCAGTTCTTTTTTTTTTTCAATTGACTTTATAAAAAATACGATTAGAATAAAAATGTTTGCTATCTATCGTGGTAAAATCTATCCATTACTGTGAAAACCAATTACAATTTACAAATCGGTTACAAAAGAAATTATTATTATAGTGCAGAAATTATATTAATAAGAAATTATTATGTTCATAAATTTTACGTATAATTCGCGATTGCGTTTCCTAATTACAGCAGAATAATGAGTATAATTTTTTAGAGTGATAACAAATATTTGCATTATAAATAATTACAATATCTGAATAATTGAAATAATGTATCATGAATCCCATAAAATTAATACACAAAGAAGATACTTTCACTTTAATCATTAGTATTTGAAATGAAAAAAATACAATAAAAAAAAAAGTAAAAATGGAACAGTTCAAGATTGTAAAGTATACAACGAAAAATAAAGTAAAAAAAAAAAAAATACAATGTCAATGAAGACTATAAAATTTATTCTAACTAAAAGAGTAATATTATTTCTAATTTGATCGTTTCAAATTTAACTGTTGTTAAATATACATACGTACACGAAAAATAGTAAAAAATGTTGCCAAAATATGTTTTCACTGCATTGATTTATCGAGTGGCTCGGTAGACCAGCGGATAAATTACGGCTGACGATTTAGCCCACAGCAAACTGTTAAAAGATCGTAACGACGATCGAGCCTCCATTAATAAAGCTCCGAACGAGCATCGGAGGATTTCCAAGTCGTCCGATCGAGCATCCCCCCCTGCCCCCTTTATATCGCTTTCACAAGCGCCCTGGCGACTGTTTTTCTTCCGGGCGATACGCATCTGGCAGATAGTAGCACCCCGGCGACTATATCTGCAAATGGAAATCGTAACGAGCCGATAATTGCGATCGGCCGGATAAATAAGCTCGTCGATGCTGCATCCAAAGCCACGACTGAGGGGAGGGGTAAGAGGGTGGCGGGGAAGGCAATATCGCGTTTTAACCTCCCCGCTAATTTATGGCGCGGCGCTTATGGCAATATAACGTTCTCGAGGGTTTCCACTCTCGGAGGGTAATCTCGCGAGGAATCTTACGGCGGCCCCGCCGAGAGGAAGACGCGACACGCGCGCTAAGAGCGTGCTGGAGGGGAGTGGAGAGCGGAGGTGCGCAGGCGCGCGATTGTGCGCCTCGTTACAAAGCGGGACGAGCTTCTTCGCGACGCCTCCGCGCAATTTCCCGCTGCGCCGGAGACGGGGAAATAGATTGTTGATGTAATTCCGCGATCCGCGGGAGTTATTGGTCCGAGAGCGCGGCGTTTTAACCGCTGGGATTCGCTCGAGCCGAGTTTGACGACGATAAGGAGATAAGGCGGCTTTTACCCTTGCCAACCTCTCCGAGTACAGCTGCCTGATTACGCGGTGACTCTAATGTGGCCGCTTTCCCGTCGGGATGTTGACTGATGTGCCTTTATCCGTTTTGTAGTGAGCGTGAATCTTTTCCTTTTTGTTATGGGGTTTTGTGCATTGTTTATGGTAATTTTTTAATATATTTTTGTCACTAGTTTAGGTATAATACGTAATGAAGATTGCCTTTTTAGCTGAGCATGTCAGTATTACATGATTTCATTGGAACAGATAGAAGAAAGAGAAATAATAAGAGAAAAATAATCAGTAATAATGTTAATTGAGATTTTTAATTTTTAATGTCTTATCGGACCACTTCAAAATTCTCTTAGATCGTTCACATTACTTGTAAGACTATTGCGAGATGCAAAGTTTGAAAAAGATAGAAAAATAATTATTGTATATAGAGGACGCTAAGACTGTTTAAAAAAAAAGAATTTTTTTTTAGTAAGTAGGTTTCTCCATTAACAAAGAATCGATTTTAATTCGCATTGAGATTCTGTATTCTATTTTTCATGAAACTATAAATCCAATAAATTTAATTGTCGAAATAATCAAACAACCAAGTAATTAATGTCAGCAAAAAATCATTCGTTCTATTCACGGTTTCACTTGCAAATAAAATTTAAGTAAAATGTATAACGGTTGAAAGTAATCCAATCAAGATTATATTTATAAACCACAATTGACGTACCTTTTCGGGTCAAAAGGACATTCATATCCACGACTCATTCTCGATTTAATTTCAACTTTCCTCTATCCCCAAATCCGACGGTCTACTTCACTTCGACTTCTTAAGCGCATTTTACTCATTACCCGAAGAAAAAAGGAAAAAGTTTCGTAAAAAATATGTAAATGAACAAATAAATAATAATAATAGTAAAAATAAAGAATAATTCACACGTACTTCTTTATTCGTTCAAAGATTCAAGGATATTTTTTGTTATTTGAATTTACAGAAGAAAATATAGGATTATCATAAATAACTGTAGTGATTTATATAATGTAAACTAGAACAGGTAATATTAGGTAAAATGACGATAAATGTTCATTTATTACAAAAAAATTTAATCTTATGTAAATTTCTAAATACACATCTATTGCTTTAAAAGCGTCCCACACACAATAATTTTCTTTTACTCATTAATCATCGCTACCTCTTACCTTTAAATAAAATTCAGAACGAGTGTCATTAATGAAAACAAAAAAAAAGAAAGATTCAATTATAAGTACCCCCACGAATAGCAAGTACCTGCTTAACCCAGGAGCCGTATGCAGTGTCGCAATGTACTTTACCAGCCGCAAAATCGCAACGGCGATATAATTCAAGACGAGTCCGCGGCGCTTCTCTACGCCGAGGGAAGGAGTGGTCAGAGCGCGTGTGTCCCTTATTCATAAGATCGTTTGTTCGGCAAACAAGCGGCGCGGATAATTATGCGAGTCCCTGCCAAAACAGCGGCGTCGCCCGCTGCGGGTAACGAGATAAGCCTCGCTCCAAAGAAAATAGAGCCAGTTCCAGAAACAACAAAGACGAGGACGTGGCTCCCGCCCGCGAGTGGCCGAGCGGGAAATGAGGATTTCCCGCGGGACGGGCGCGGCATTTTCGCGGGAGAGCGAGGGATTCCGGCAATTTTCTTCCTCGCTCACCCCCTGGACTCACCCCCCGTAGTAATGCGTCACACGGTGTCGTGCGTTGGGGTAGTAACGGCCGGCGTGCCTTTTTGGCGCGCCTCTCACTCTACCCTCGACCGAGCATTAGCGTACGTGCGCGAAGGAAAATAGAGATTTTAACGGAGCGAGCTGGGCCTTCGGGGTTATTTGCCTTTCGCAAGCTGTTTGCGAATTATTATACGGACGAGGTAACGTTTAATTAGGTGAACAAGTAGCTTCTGTTTGTCTTGCTTTCACGTCTTTGCTTCCGAGGCTTCGGATATATAAATTTTTCGAATAACCTTTTTTTTTCTTTTTTTTTTTCTTAATTTTTCAGTGCGGTGTGGTGTGGGAAAATTTTTATTGGTGGTAAATAAATGTTTAAGGTGAGTTTAAGAATAGGTGAGAAGGTATTTCTGCAGCGGGGTCTTTCTTCTTCACGCGTTCATATTGTATTAGTTATACAAATGGTAGCAGCTGTTCGTTTTAATTTAATGAGTGCCAATTCGAGGTGATAAATTCACTTGCGATTGAACTACTTACTTATTTAAGGAAATATTTCGAATCAATAAGTGTAGTAATGAGTTAATAAATGGAGTCGGTAGTATTTTTAGATCGGCAATATAATTTATAATTCATATTATAGTATTTTAAATCGTCGTCTATTTTTTATATAGACCTGTTCAATTAAATTTTCTCGGTAAAATTATCTTATAATTATAAAATTTAATTCTGAGTAGTTTTCAAATTTTTTTCGAAATATATAAAAAGTCAAGGGAAGTACTCGTGAGCGCAATACGAAAAATAATAAACAATATTCTACGCTGAGAAAAAAATTTATAAAAATTACTATCTGTCTGAAAACGTGACCACGGACTGGTCTGTCAGATAAAAATTGCCATACTTTACAGTAAAATTTACCATAAAAATAATAAATTTTGCTGGATATAGTATTGAAACTAATACTGCACGTTCAGCAAACTTAACTATATTTTTAATATAAGCATTTTACTTTAGAGTATGTTAATTTTTATTTGAAAGTCCAGGCTGCTGTGACACTGCCAGGAAGTTAGTAATTTTTATAAGACTTTTTATCAGTGTAAATAAATCTTCAATACATTCATATTTGAACCCTTTTCATCACTTAACCTAACTAAACAGCACAACCTTATCCCTAGCCCCTGAATCAATAACGCTAAGTGTAATACGACTTAAAAAAAAACCAGTCACTTAGGTCAACCATACGACCAATTGCCTCAACTGCAACGCGAGGTTCTTACTTTCGCCGTGGTATTGCGCCGTTCCACGGCAGCGAACCGAGGGTCCGTTGAAGAAAAAAAAAAGTCCGTCGAGCGCGAGGTCGGCGGCTCGTAGGTCAGTTGCCCATTAGGCATCCAGAATTCGCGTCGGCCGTGCTATACGGCGCAGTTTCATTTTTCAGAAAAGCCGCGGGCGTGTGCGTGTCGCGCAATTGCTGCCGACGCCGATCGATGGGTGCACACGCGAGGGCCTCCGGCGTCGGTGCCGCCACCGAAAGAATCGAAGCTCCGGTCGACTCTCCCTCTCTCTCTTTCTCTCTCTCTCTCTCTCTCGCTATTTTTCGCGAACTCGCCTGACCGCGTCGCCTTTAATTGTTTTACTCTTCGATGGGTTTCGCGTACTTGCTGCTCTTCTGGCGCGGTTTTTTGCTTACTTAGAGTTTAGAGAGTATGGGACATACAACGATTTTTTTATTGCCAATTATTTATGCAAAGATGAAAGTTTTAAAGGAAGTATTGCAATTTGATACAGTAGAACATGGCGTTTTCTATTTAGTTAATTTTTAAGCATCGGGATGTTGATATATCATTAGCTGTCGTCTTGTCGAAGACTTTTCTTTATAAAATACCTGCAGCTAAGAATTTTAACAATTTTTTTTTCTTGTACCTAATCTAATTAAGATTATCTGATTTGTTAAGCGCATTTTATAAACCCCAACAGAGAGAGTAGAGCAGAAAAAGTATTAAATAAAAAAAGAAATTGATAACAAATTTTAATCGTAAGTTAATTTGCGATTTTCATTTCTTAATATGTTATTAGTTTGAATCAATTTGATTAGGATATCTATTAGGTATATATCTAATATATCTAATATATCTAATAGGATTATCTAATAGGATATATCTAATATAACGATATATCTAATAGGATTATCGAATCAAAATTATCTTGTTAGTTAAGAATATTCGATACATTTTCATCGTAGTTGAGAAAATTGAGAAAAAAAATATCTACTTAAAAAGGCAATAATCAATTTTAATGTTATAAACTAATACGATCGTTAAATTTTGTATTGTTTCTTTTAAAATTTAATATCCAATTTAATCATTCTAAATTTTACTAGTGTTTTTTCTCATTTCTTATTTTGTGAAATTTGATCCGATGAACAAAAAAATAACGAAATTATTCGTATTTCTTGGAATATGCTTTCATGAGCTGCAAATTCTCAGAAGTGATGTAATTAGCAAAAGGTGTACAAGTGCTTTTCTTCGAGGGGAAAAAATGAGCTTTCCGCCGATAACAAAAAAGTGATTATTAATTATTAATTTCTCTGATAAAGGAAGCAACCCATTAAATTGCATATCGTAAAAAGAAATTCAGAAAAATCTAAAAATTAATATTCGTAAGTATATTTTTAAATAAAAGACTTTTCATTCAAACGGTTCAGTGTTTCATCGAATACTCGCTCTTCTGCTTAGCTGCGTTAACCAGTACTGAATAAATGAGGTGTGCATACATTTTCCCAAAGAACTTAATCTGATAATTTTAAACTTTTATTAGGAATCAGCAGGGATTACTGCCGTGACCGGGTTAGCTAAATTATTTTTAATTATGAGAGACACTTTACTAGGAAAGTAGTTCTCTGCTTTATAAATAAACGTATTTATTTTTAAATCGTATACCCACTCTGGGCGAAAACAAAATTCGAAACTTGGATTTTAACGTCCGATGATTGCTAAAAAAAAGAAAAGGAAAAAATCGCTAACAATTGCAACAGCAATTAAAAAGGCAAGATCGTGATTCGCTTCATTCCGCTATTACTATTTCACGTAAAAACGGACTCGTCAAGGGTTATTTTAGCTTAGCGAGTGCACCGTTCTTAATTGGCACACTCGAAACGTATGCAAGGAGAGTCGATCATACTCAAAGGCTGATGGATTCCTGGAGGCCGACGCTTCATTCTTGTATTCCAATCGCGGGTTAAATATTCACATCGCTGAAAAAAGAATACGAGCCTTTTTTACCGACACCAATAATTTTTATAATGCCGACTTTTAAATTTAGACCATCTATTTACAGTCCTCATGTCATCGTTTTCATACTTATATTATAAACTTTAAGGAATTATTTTCCCTCGCGAATTTCTAATATTAAATATTGGTAATATTCAAACTTCGTTCATTAATACATTTTTAGCTTTTAAATTTAAAGTGCCTAATTTTCAAATAATTTTTCTAATCAATTGGTAATCAAAATTAATAAGTTAACCTGAAAAGTTTGTCAATTTTATGAGCCTGAAACTAGCCCCCACCAGAGTAGCCGCGGCCAGTGGTTATCATGACCGATGATCGTTCTAGCATTTAAC